>JBBBDQ010000894.1:1090000-1227500 GCA_037127315.1 Ascarosepion bandense | reverse complement strand
TCAAATTGCATTCTCAGTGTAACAATAGTCATTCAAATTGCATTCTCAGTGTAACAATATTATACAGTATATTATGCTCCAGCTTGACTGGGTAGAGTTATAAATAGAAAATGTCATGTACATTTAAGTGATTATGATCATACTTGGTTTTAAAACAGACCAAAATTATACATTATCTCAATGTCAACATTAAAATAGTTATTACTTTTAATTTATAATCATTACTGTAAAAAACAAATGGCTCATAGGAAATGGAAAGGAAAAAAATTACCTTTTTAGATTATGTAGAATGAATGCTCCTACATAAAAAAATAAAATAAATGAAAAAAAAAAAACAAAAAAAAAACATTTTTTAACTAATAGTCAAGTGAAGAAGTTGGCAAAGGATAAGGAACCAAGTGATAAACATTTGTTGGCACCTAGCCAAATATAGAATTCGATTCTAATAAAACTGCTATGTTTTGAAGTCTTGAAATATTTAATATGAATACTAAATAAAATAAGCAACAATTTGTTTACTTTCAGAACATAACTTATGTCAGACTACTTCAGTCATTTCCTCACTGCATTAATGTAGCTTCCCTCTGCCTTTTCTATAAATGCTTTTAAGGTAATTGTTCTAATGAACTTACTTCATGAATTTAAGTTTCAGCTTCCCAGTCAATTTTGATCTCCAAAAATTTAAGGGCAATGTCAAACATTATTTTGAATTCTTAATTCTTGTTCTTTCATTGTTTTCTCTCTCTCATACTAAGTAACTTTTTGTGTCTCAGTAGCTTTATTGCCTTGCTTGAGGTGAAATAGTAAAAAAACAGAAAAGACAAAAACAAACATGAGAAAACAATGATGAGAACATTACTAATAAAGTGGATATTAGCAGATGTCAAGACAAATTTTTTCACTCAACAAGCCTGTTCAGTTTTATTAGCCTAGATGATGTAGTAACTCATATTTACATGGTGTCAATATCTTTATTTTTTTTCTATTAAATATGAAATGTTACTATAAATGAAATAACTTGTTAGAAGAAATGTTAGGCTTACTTACTATTAATCTGATTTTGCAACGGTTGGTTAGTTCCAAATTTGGATATTTTAAATGTGAATAAACTTTGCAAAAGACTAGCAAAATTTGTTTTAATTAAAAATGAAATAAACAGCTGCTAACACTTTCTTGTTTATATTAAATGAAAGAATGAAATGATCACATAAATTTTTAAGATTTTTTATTTTAACCCCCTCTCTAATGAAAATTCTTGCTACCATCAATTTTCTGAAAAGAATCATTGATTGAAAAATTCAATGGCTGAGAAATTGTTTTTAAAATGGAAAAACAAATATATTCTTCAAATAAAAATTTAATCCTAGTCTTAAATCATCCTTATGTTAAAAGAAAACCAACTATTTGAGAAGTTCACAAGACTAAAATACTTTTGGTAATCTAAACTACAAAATTTTTAAAGACAAGTCATTTTATCTACATTTTGCATGAAGGAATTTATACATAATGACAATTCTACACATAAAACAAAACAATGAAAACTGAAAATTCAATCATTTAAAAAATCATATAATCAATAAAATTGCAAGAAAAGATTAAAATATTCTTGCCCACCCCCATGTTTTTTCAACATTGTAGTTTTTTGCAACACAAAAATAAATCATCATAATACACAAATCATTAAATTATGACCAATTATTCTACTAGAAAGCTTATTCATTTTGCCTACAATAAGACAAGATAAATGGATATATAATCTGTATATGAAATTCTGTTACTCAGTCTGTATGTCCATCACACCCTCTAAAATGGCCATACATTGACCAATCAAAACTAAATTTTTGGGAGAAGTGCAAACAGGTAAGTGAGTACAAAATACAATGTGCATAGCTTAGAACAACAAATTTGCATTAATTATTTTAGAAAAATTAAGTTTTATTATTTAAAATACAAAATACTTACACTATTTTAAAAACAATTTAATGATAAAAATAAATACTTATTTAAAAATGCAATACTGTTTTTTGTATAGCTCTTTTTAAGTTTTTATATACAAGAATCCAGTTTCCAGGTTACCCAGCATTTGCAAAAACTGTAAACAAACCACTACACCAAATGCTCTAAGTTGGAATTTGGCTCCAGAAAGAAATATTGCATGACCAGTTGTATGTTGCATACTCAACAGTAAGAAATCCTGAGAATTTATTCTTCACTTTTAAAAAGGAAGAAAAAAAAATTTTCTGAAAAATATTGTTTATCATGAAGTCTTATAAAATTAAATAAAAGAAATTAAATTGCTAAGTAGGATTTTTGTCAAAGTATTTTCCCAAACAAAACAAATCAGCTTATTCAAATTTCATCACTTGTTTTGTGAAATTGAACGAAATGTAGAGTTTGTAAACCTCAACAAAAAATGTTATCAATAACTTCACCAATACTAAATACTGTGAAGTTTGTCATAAAAATTATAGTAGATAACTAATACATTCTCTGAAATTAAAAAAAGTGATGCAGTAAAAGTCAAAAGAATAGGAAGTACTTCAGGTTTAGATGAGAGAATGATAAAAGAAATAATATAGAAAATATTCAAGAGAAAAATATGTTCTAAAACTTTAGTTGGCTTACTCTGATAAGGGGACATCTTTTACAAGAAGCCAAACATCAAAATAAAAACTGTAATTCTTACCTGCCTGAAGAGCAAGACAGAATTCAATTTTGCATTTTGGAGCAATACTTGACACTGTAAACAGCACTCATTATAAATGTTGGTCTGCCTTAGTTGTATACAGACTTGAGAGGTTTGATACTTACACTAGCACTTGAAATCTATTCATGAAGTATAGACTATAAGGCTAGTAAATCAAACGAGGAAACATTTTTGCAGGTGTGACATTCACAACAATCTTATTATATCCAAGCTTTACCAGCATCAAAGAAATCCCATAATATTTGTCATACCAGCATCAAAATCAGCAACATTCCACAATCCTTGATGTATTTATGCCTCAATTCTCTAAGGAGATACAAACATAAATTATAAAGAAATAAGTAACCTTTTCTAGTTCATCAAATAGAATGACAAAATCATCATACTTAGCAATTAAAAAAAAAAAAAAAAAAATCAGGTTTAGGTTTTCAACTAGTAATCTGTAACCCAGTACAACCTGCCACTTGGATGAGTGGTTGGGGGTTTAAACCAGCTTCCCCACTGGTGAGAAGGCTGGCATGTCACCCTCCAGCATGAAAAACAAAACCTTTCAAAAGGCAGATGAGCTTTTTATAGGAACCAATGGCCAACACACACACACACACACACACACACACACACACACACACATATATACACATACACAGTCAGGATGGGTTCTCAAGCCTTGAATGGCAACCTTCATGGAGATAGTGCATCAATAAAAACACTTGGACTAATACAATTGTTTATCAGGAAGACATCTGGCCTTGTAAAATCTTGCCTCAAATCTTTATGACAAATCCTTTGCCAAGCAAAACCCACCTAGCTTTCTGAGAGATTAATCTCAGACCTGTCTCAAAAAAAAAAAAAAAAAAAAAAAAAAAAAAAAAAAAAACAGTTATATATGTGTGTAGGTATCTATGTAGAGTGGGTTTCAATACCAAGGGCTGCAAGAGTATTTGAAAAATAAAGGATCAAAGAGTGCAACAAGATTCTTGAACTATGCACCTAAGACAATGACTAAAACATTACAAATATATTATTTTTTTCAGCAGGAAGTTAATTTGGAAACAAACTAGACTCACATTTCAAACAATGGTACTTAAATAGTTTGTATCATGAAGAATTTGTTTTTCACATGGAAGTCATAATGAGTGTAAAGTGTAACAGTGCTCATCTGTTTCAACTCCTGTAAGTTTCATCTCTCCTTCAAGTATAGAAAAAAATTTTTTAAAAATGTCCCAGAGAAAGCTCTATGCTGAGAAACTCCATAAAGGCAGATAATACAGCTAAGTCTTCTATGCAGACTTATAAACTCTTAACAACACAGATGATTTGCCATGGAAAGCACTGGAAAACCTTCAGGACATGATTTTGCAGGTTGATGGAAAAAAAAAAAAAAAAAAATCCAACAAACTAGCATTTTCCTCAGATAAAAGTGGTTTTAATAAAACAACTAACAAAATCTGACAACACAGAAGACATCAGCACACCAGGTACAATTTGGAAAATTTTACCTGAAAAAAAAAAAGGGGGGGGTTGACTTCTATTTTTGTAACAATTTTAATGGAAACTCTAAATTTTAAAAACAAGAAAATTTTGTTGAGATGTGCTAGCATTACACCAACATGGAAGGATTACAACTAATTCTACCGGACTTTGAGGATAGTGAACAGAGCCTCTTAGATCTTAAGCTTCATCTGAAGCTTAGATGGCAAGAAAAGTGCTTACAAAGACTATTCTGCATTTCTGACTTGAGGACTTCCAAAGCTTTCTCAGTGTCAGTTGCATGGACCAGTGATTGAATTAATCCAGTAGCAGTTTCAAAAGCAACATCTTAACTATCCAAACCTACAGGAAACTCTAAAAGCCATTAAACATCTGAAATTGAATAAAACAGCACAAGGGGACAACATTTCCAGGGAGGTGTGGATTGGTTATGGTTAATCATTCTATGTTAAACTTTGATTTTCTTTTCTTTTAGATGTTGGGTTCATGTCACACTTTCGGAAATTCATAACACAGCTATTATCAAACTTAACAAAAATGAAGAAGACATTGTTCTAATGGGAAATGACTTCTACATTAGTAAAATTCTTATAAAGAATTTCTTTGCAATCATATTCATACCAACCACTGTAAAGAACTGTTTTTAAACCACCAGTTAGTATGACTTTAGAGAACTGATATGGAGTCTATGCTGAGACAACTTTGGTAGATTACACAAGTAAATCTGGTAAATAATACCCCCCCCCCCCAAAGAAAAACAACAAAAAACTACAGATCCACTTATCTATTCCACGGCATAGCACAAAGTTCTGAGTCAGTGCTACCATCTTTATTTCTTGAAGTGCTTCATAACACTTAGGCATTACATTCTCTTACATGCCAATTCCCTTGGGGAAGGTATGAATCCATCTCTCGCCAGCTATGGGTAAAATAGAAGGACAGACTGGGTCTATAGCCTTGGGTGGCAACCGATCTAGGAGAATAAAATATTTTAGTGCATGGATCGATTATAACAAATTTAGTACATAAGATAAAGAAATTGAATAGACAATAAGTTGTGCTAGGTTTTGATTCACAAAACGCTACCTGGAACACGGTTGTGATCAATGAAACAAAGAGTCTCGTTATCAGATATCCTATGATTATGTTACAAGGTTAAATAGCCTAATCAGATATTTACACTTGTATGAATACGATGCAGTGTTCAACTTGGTCAGAAGTGTCTAAATTAAAAATGGCTTCAAGCAAATGAATTGACAAGGTCTAAAAGACAATCCTTCATGAAATTTAAAAAGGCTGGCTCTACAGAATCACAAAGAACTTTACCAAATGACAAAACTCACATCACTTGAACATTTCCAACAGTAACAACAGTTAAAATGGGTAGCACATGAAACTAAAAGGGGAAATACTGATATAATCAAGATGTTGGCAAGGATACATTGAGACCATGTTGCTCAAGTTACAACTGCAACGAATTGGACACCAGAAGGATGTATCATCCAAGCTGTGTGTGGGTGTGTGTGCATATACATTTAAATAATTGTATGAGAGGAGATGGGTGGAACATAGCAGTTCACTCCATATATGAAAAAGAGCTTAACAGCACCTGCCATGAAAACTGTTCATAGATGACATTATAATTATAACAGATTGCAAAATATCAATGGGAATGTACTGGTGAAGAGAAAAAAAAAAAAGAAAACAAAAGAAAAAAAAAGAAAATAGAAAATAAAATAAAAAAGGCTATTGACAAACCAATTTTGACATAAGAAAAAAAGTTTCGATTCTTGCTAATTTTGGCCACTTCCAGACCAGTTGCAGTATAGGAAAATGAGAAGTAATTCAATGATCTATTAATAAATATGGTCTCAATGAAATATATATATATATATATATATATATATATGATTTCCATTAAATTTCATAATATATTTTTTCATTGAGAAGATATTTCTTAATAGACGATTGAATACACACACACACACACAGTGCATGCTGTTCAGTTTATTTTCAAAACTGTCATGGCCATTGAGAGAGAGAGAGAGAGAATTGACAGAAGACCAATCGAATGAAACAAAATAGCCAGCACAAAACAATCTGAGACAAATCTATGTGACGTCAAAACAAAAACAGATATGTGACATTAAGCAAAAGAACATAAAAACATGAATTCATAATTTTATATAAAGTGAAAAAGTTTCAGAACTAACAAAACTGACAAATGAATTTTCCTCTTTCACTTATAAAGAGAGAGTGAAGTCATTAAGTACTCAGGTCAAATGTCAGTGACTTTTATTTGTCTATTTTGTCTGGTGTCTGTGTATTCAAATAAATCATGGACTCTTTCAACAACTGATTTTCAAAAGCCACACACTCATGTATGTGTATGTAAATTTGTGCTGTGCCCTGGCTCTTACAATATTTCATCATTCCTGGTAGAACTATCAACCTAGTGTGTACTGTAATATCTAATAACAAATGTGATAAAAAGATCAGTTAGATTAACAAAAAAAAAAAAAAAAAAAAAAAAAAATCCCAGCATCTCTCATTCGCGTGCATGTATGCAGTTACACTAACGCAAGAAATTTAGTTTGATGGTTTGATAAAGTCCTAAAGGATGAAACGGGGCACAAGAAAACTTTTTCTACTTTGTCATACATTTTTCCTCAATAATGTTTTTTATATACAGTAATCTCTTTTTCCACACACTAATATATATATATATATATATATATATATATATATATACACACACATGCCAGACTTTTGTCCACTCAAAGAATTGTAATTATATCGCTTAAATTTTTTTAGCCCTTTTTTTTTTCTACCTCACTGGCTAATAGTAATCTTAGGGCTAGTAAACTTCAAATTTTAGCAAGCCCCCTCCCCAACAATCTCTACATAAAAAAAATCAGTTCACCATGTAATAAGGGGATAAATACACTGTTTACATTATTTGAACTTTTGTCCTCATCTTTGCTGCCAAGTTTATGACATCTTGGCTGTTATACGCTCTGGCTTTCTTCAAACCAAACACTTTATTACAATCACTGGGGTATATCATTCTCATTTCTTGTGCAAAGCCACTTCTGGTAGCCAGGAGTTATCTCCCTTTAACTTAACTCTCTAAGTTATTTATTCACCTGGTATTGAACTCTCAACTCTTTGGGTTAAGTCACTGAAACTAATCAAATAACCACTGGGCCATGTGCTTTAAGGACATCAGTATGGGACTTATAAATCACTTGGGCATAAATACTCTTGGGAAAGGTATTAATCTGCCTCTTCCCTCCAGCTATGGATTAAATAACAGGACAGATTGGTTGCCAGCCAAGGCTATAGACCCCAGTCTACCATAGGAAGTAATGGCAACCTACAGTAGGATCATCTTCTGCCCAGTCAGTCACCTCTTTCGAAACATGATTGCCCAAATATGTATCATGTATGGCACTTAACTGACTCAGTAACCATTTTTTTACCAGAATTCATATTGCAATCTTTTGATGCTAATGATTTTCTCTAGCACTCAGTATTACTGGTTCCCATATTGTATTTATTTCTATGCTTGTTTAGCTTAAAAGATTTTTTTATCCTAGTATATGCACTGATTCTTTAAGTTTACATCCACAGCTACATGGAATGGCATACATAGAGTCCTTAGTGATGTTCTCTTTTGTTGAGGATCTTACTCGGGAGAATTAAATGTGAAGTGTAGAACCACTTCTGAAGGTTGTTCTGATGCTATATGGACCACAGATCCTTTGCATTTTCTCTGATAACCCCTTTACAAAGAGTAGACAGACTAAGGATGTTTTCTGAGAGTTATTATCCTGATGTACTCTCACTTCCAAGTTCATTGGAGCTGTTGTCATGTACCCTGAATAAATAGTTTGGCATCCAAGCTGAGAGTCAGTTAAGTGTCATATACGCATGGGCGATCATGTCTTTCAATTCATGACTGACAAGGCAGAAGATTTTCCCACAGTAGGTTGCCATCTCTTTTTGCAGTAGACTGGTTGCCAACCAAAGTTATAAGATCAAGTCTGTGCTGCTATAAAACACATAGGTTGAGGGAGGGAGGAGAGAAGAGATGAATTTTTAACTTTTCCAAAGGTATTTGTGTGAATGCAAAATACTTGACTGGAATTTGAACTCAGCTCTCTAACTTCTCATTCTAAGTTGATATACATTGCATCACAATGTACCTCTCTCTAACTGAGTAGGAGTTAATTAAATCAAAGTTTTATGTATGTATATATATATTTTCTAAACATATAGTGTTAAACATAAGAGACAATGAATGTCTGTTATGTTTAATTATGAGCCATTCTAAACATCATATTTTGGCTTTAATTTCAGTTGAAAATAAAGACAAAAATTCTCCAACATATGATAATTTTTTTATTAATTTGGTTCTAAGCTTTCGGCTCACATGACCCATCTTCAGAGAGGTTATAAAGACGGTAATACAGTAACATCCACCATCACCGATGATTTTATTTTGTGTTGACATAAAACTCCGCTAAGCAACGGCAATAGTTACCAAAAATAACAAACACAGTTCGCAAATTTGCAATGCAGTTCTATGATGTCACACCGTGTGATAATGCAAAATGACAACAGAACCATATATTCAAATGCAATGTAACGTGTTATGACCAGATTTAAAGGTGATTTTATTAAGTGTGGGTTGTTTGGATTTAATGTACATGGCCTCCAATATCTGAAGGTCCTTTTTACTGTGTGTATGAGTAAGGATTATTGTAGTGTTGACTAAAATCTGTCTGATATTACCTACATGGTTATGTTTTTCTGAGAAATGTTTAATTGTACTCTGATCAGAAAGGTGACATTTAAGTCTACGGGAGAGCATGGTTGTAGTAATGTTGGAGAATTTTTGTCTTTATTTTCAACTGAAATTAAAGCCAAAATACGACATTTAGAATGGCTCATGATTAAACATAATAGACATTCATTGTCTCTTATATTTAACAGTATAAGTTTAGAAAATTATTTGCTGCCTTGATACACTATATATATATATATATATATAGCCTTTGAAATTTGAAAAAAAAAATCACTGGACCAGTGGTCAAGAGCAAGGAAAAATTTATTTGCCCCCAAATCATTTTACTCAAATGACTCCATTTTCTTAATAGTCGCCTTCTGTAAACATAGCGTGAATCGCTGACAGAAAACAAAAAATGAAATTTTAATTAAAATTTTGAACATGTTAGAAAGGATTTAAAAAATTTAAAAAATAACAAAATTTGATCATTCCTCTTAATTATAGCATAAATATTTTCATGATAAAACTTTGTATTAAGTTTGAGCTCTTTTAACATCATGATATGCTGTTTTTTTTGGCAATTGAGTGAAGGTACCTAAATTCGTAGTTTCAACCTCCATCTCATAGATGATAAAAAAATAAATTTGATTTTCTCAACGATTTTCTATAAAGAATTACTTGTATAATTTGTTTTTTGATGCATGGTTGAAAGAAGTATGCATATTTTTGTTTTCTTTCTTTCAAATGTTTGTTTTTACTTTTCATAAACGGGGAAGAAATATAGGATATTTTTCCAAATGAGTTTCTAAAAATATGTGAGTGCCTTTAATGTGGGCGACAGAGACATTTTTGGCTCCACTCTGGAAGTGTTAATTAAACAAATGTTTACACTGACTGGGACAGCCAAGAGTTCAATGCTGTCATACATTTGGGTTGTAAAAGGAATCAGATTTCCTTTTTCTATATTTGAAGGAACATGTTTTATTGTGAGATTTTTAATTGTAAAGCAATAAACTTTAATGCCCAATTAAGTTTTTGACTGGGTTGCTGCTGGGAATCTAAAAGGCTGTATAGATAGTTTTCCATGAATTAGATTTTTCTTAAGACACCACATATGAGCTTATATATATATATATATATATATATATATATATATATAGAGAGAGAGAGAGAGAGAGAGAGAGAGTGAGCTTATTTTTTACCCCATCAACTCAAAGAGGCTTTATGTCAGCCCTGCCTTTAATAGTGTACTGGTAGACTTAATAGCTAACTTCTTTCTTCTTAATGTGCCCTGTCTCTTCAGGATGTGGGCAATCATAACTCTCCACAACTTCCTATCCTTTGAAGCTCTTAATGAACTTTGTCTATTATTTCTCCTAAGCCTTATTCTGACATCTATTGACTCAAGCTCATTAAGTATGTAATTTTTCTTCTGTCCCTTTAGCACATCCATTATTTAAAATTTGAAATTGCTTCATGAGCTTAGGATGTCCAGTTTTCATAGTTTGATAACAGATTAAGAAAAAAAAAAAAAAAAAAAGGAAAAGAATATTTCAATAATAGGAAGAATTTTGCAACAACAATTATTTGTTCAATTTGTTCTTTTACTATGAAAACTAACATATTTAACACTACTTTTGCTTTTTAATATTGACAATATACAATAATGGATAATCTCATTTTATTGTTAGAAAATGCAAAAACGATTGCAGACAAGACGAAGTTCACATGTAGTTGGTTTATATAATTTACAATATCTAAGAAAGAGTATGGCTTCAAACCTTAATGAATTATTTGCACTGTGATCTATTTCTGCTAATCTATTTTGATAACATTAGATTCCCCCCACCTACTCACAACGCACAGATGCAGTTTTAACAGAAACATTTTAATATGCAGCATTTTATATACACTTTATTAATAAATATACTTTCAATTTATTTTATTTTCAAGCCATGATTTTATAAATCTATTTCCTAGGAGCTAAAAAGGAATGCAACAATTTTAGACAGTATTCATTAAATTTAATGATTCTCTATGAAAAAATAGTAGGACCCAATTAAAAAAATGTAAAAATGGAAATTGGATCTGTAAACTTAATTTATAAAAATTATTTTTCCTGACTCTGGAGGGATTGAGAGAAATGGGCAGAAAACTGTATTATAGGCTGTAAAAACTTGAAAGAAAAAATGAATGCACACACAAAAGAAAACAAAATTTGCCTTGATTGTACAATAAGTGAAAGTATTTAATGTTAGCTCTTCAAACTCCCAAGTGGCATTGTTGCTGGCATAAAAGCCAACAGTATCAGCTATAAAAAACAAAAAACAAACTCAAAATGATGTGCATTCAACAAGTGTTTCTTGAAATAAAAATATACTAATCATATTTTTCAAGTTTCTACCTTGCTGATTTGGGTTTCGCTGTTTTTTTTGTTTTTTTTAAATATAATTACATTTCTATTCTCAAAGCTGTGAACAAGTTTTGTAGAACTGATAACTTTATTCTTTTCAGATAGCAGTACACAGTATCACTTGTGAAAAACTTAGGAAGTCATTGCATGTAGATATAAAACAAAAATTATAGTTACATTGTGTTAGGACCCAAAAATAAGTTAAGAAATTTGGAGTTTCAATAAGTTTAAATATTATTTTTTCTCAGACAAACTACCAGCAGAACTTGGGAAAATTGATTTGCCACCCCCACAAAAAAACTAAAAAACTTATCAAAGACGAAATAAGCAAACAAAGGAGAAACAATTTCAGTTTTCACACGCGCACAGTTAGATGAGTAAATTGCCACCATTTTAAAATTTCGGACATGAGTGTTGTTTGTTTTTCATTTTGTTGACTGCACACTATAACAGGGTCAGTTGGGCACCATCTGTGAGAAAAAAAAAGAACTATGACACAATTGGCTGCATAAGAAATTTGAAAATGGCATGCTGTCCTGATGGGCATTTGTGCAAAGAATCTCCAATACAAACATTTCAGTGTTTGGGTGCCAATCTTAGGACAATGCAGAGGATTTGGAAAGAGTTGAATGAGTCTAATGGGGATTACAAAGATGTTTGGAGTGATCACTAGTGATGACAATGTTATGCCTCAATTCATCTTCCCATAATGTTGCAAACTCAACATGGAGGCCTACATCAAGTGCCTTGAAGAGGTAGTGCTTCCCTGGGTCAAGAGGATGGTTGCTGAAAGACTATATCTGGCAACAGGACTCTGCACCATGCTACACAAGCAGAAGAAACTAGTCATGACTGTGAGAGAATTTCTGTGACCACATCACACCTTACATCTGGTCACCTAATTCCCAAGACTGCAACCCATTTATTATATGTGGGGTGCAGTGAAGTGAGAGATCAAAGAAACTCCTTGTAATACCAAAGATGAGCTGAAGGCAAGAGTTATGGCAGCATTCACAAACTAAAACAAGGATACTGTCTAGAAGAGATGCAGTAGATTCTGTAGTTGTTTGGAGGCCATGGTTGAAGTCAATGATGGTTTTATTGAACAAATTTACTCTTTAGCATCTCAAGATATTTTTGTGTAATTTTGGTAAATACATGTTATGAGATGTCAGTGTTGTTTTCATTTTTGTATCATTGTCATTTAGATGACAATTCATCCATCCTATATATATATATATATATGTGTGTGTGTGTGTGTGTGTGTTTGCACATATAATACACACACAGATGAAGTGCTAAAAAATAAAATAATTAAACAGCTACCATATAGATTACCCACACATGCCATCAGCACTCAAAAGTGCTGATGGCATGTGTGGGTAAATCTATCCACACAACACAAAAGCCACCCATAATCAAGTTATGTTCATTGGATATGGTTGCAAGGAATTTGGTAGTGTTTACAACATGTTCTATAATTGCTCAATGGGGGTTAAATCTAGTGAATGAGAGGGCCAATGGAGTAGTTGGAAGTTAGCCAAGTGCTCCTGGAAACAGTCATTCAGATCATCCGTTCACAATGGAAGTGGTGGGAGTGTTGGTACTCCCCACAAAAAAAACAAAAAACAAAAAAACAAAGCCCCTAAAACAAACATCGCTATTGACAGATATGAAAAGTGTAAAGGAATGCAAATGGTCAGCTTCAAGATCTGTAAACATAACACCTATCAAAGAAAATTCTAGATATTAATGTTTCCAAAACAACGCAACCAATACTATAAAAGATTCACTACTTTTTGTTAAAAAAAATAAAAACACTTTGCTGACTGGCTGGACCTCATACCATCATATTTTCTCCATACACAAAATAGCTGCTAGTCAAATGAAATGACAGTGATTGTCTTCCATAGCCCAATGGCAATATTCTCAGATGGGCCATAATAATGAGTCTGGTGAAGCATATATAGGATGGGATGAATTGTCATCTAAATCATGCAAAAATAAAAATAACACTGACATCTCATTTTAACAGATATATTTAACACAATTACACAAAAATATCTTGAAATACTGAAGAATAAATTTATTCGATAAAATTTCCATTAGCTTTATCCATAGCTTCCAGATGACTTTGGTATCTCTTGCATCTCTTCTGGATGGTCTCCTTGTTTAAGTTAATGAATGATACCATAATCCTTGCCTTCAGTTCATCTTTGATATTACAAAGAGTTCGTTTTTGGTCTCTCACTCAACTTTGCCCCACACATAATAATGAAGTAGTTACAGTCTGGGGAGTTAGGTGGCTAGATGTAAGGGATTATGTGGTTGCAGAAATTGTCTGACAGTCATAACTGGGTTCTTGTGCAACATGGTGTAGAGCCTTGTTGCCAGACATAGGGTCCTCTAGCAGTCACCCTCTTGGCTAGGGCAGCACTACCTTCTCAAGACACTTGATGTAGGCCCCTGAGTTGAGTCTGATGCCTTCACCAGTTCTTTTCTTATCAGAACAAGCAGAGTGAGTTTTCATAGTTGCTGTACCTTCATAATCACCATTAGACTCATCCAACTCTTTTTGAATCCTCTTCACAGTCCTTAGATTGACACCCAAACACTCTGAATTGTCTGTATTGGAGCTTCCAATAAAAATGCCAACACACAGTTTTGAAATTTCTAGCAGAATAAATTGCATCACATGTTCTTTTTCACACAGCCTGAGCCTAAATGACTCCACTATGCTGTGCATTGAACAAATTATCAGAAACATACAATGTGTATGCGTGAAAATAAAAACATAAAATGGCGATAATTTACCTATCGCACACTGTACTATACAGCTAAGGAAAGGATCGTTTGTATTGACTCAATGCTCATGATTTTGGTTGACTTCTTTTTGGTGTCCATAAGGATTTGTTTGTCAATGACTATGAAACTATATGTAGACTAATGGGCTAAGAGTCACCAATGTCGAATTGGGATGTAATTTGAGGCAATGTTCCCCTTTGTTGGGTCGTTATCATTCTTGCCAGTCACTAGGTCTCATTTTTATATTACCTGTGAGTATCTGTCACTGAAGTCCCTCTGGAATAAGTATATTCCTGGTAGATATTTGCTATTGTTGTTTAAGTAAAAACAAGAACAGTTGCCCTCTTTTAGATGGAGAGCCCCATCTCTCTGGTCCCAACAATTATTCCACAGTCATGCTGGGTAAAAACTTGTCCGGGTCACACAATTGTTGCATTTATGTTACCACTTATTACTTCTCTCTCTTTCTCACCACCATTTGGCTGAGATAATTCCTACAAGTAGCAAACTGACAAGTGAAACTATCCAGTGTGCTGCTGCTGCTGCTGCTTTTAATTTCTTTTTTGTCCTACAATATACTCACTCTCACTTTCATAAAAACTATCATTGTTGTAACTGACCTAATTACAATTATGTCATGTAGGAAATACTGTGTGTATAAGAACAGGTTTATGAAATCATAGGAAAAATTAAAGTACATTTATTATTCAATGTACTGGAGTTATTTAATTCAACTTTAGGCTTACATTGTCAAAAATATGCAAAAAGCTGATTTTATTTCATCCAATTGGTATAAAAGTTTGCCTGAACTTAGCTTTTTTTTTTTTCTTTACTCAATTGAAAAATCACATTTACTTATGTTGAAAAGCATGTTTTGGCAAGTGTTATCGCACTCTCTCATATATATATATATATATATATATATATATATACACACACACACACAATCACAGATTAGCAATATGTAAATGTAATTTTAGATTACCTTTACATTATGGAAATGGCCATATCTATATTATTGTGTTCTGATATCTGGTTAGTCAGTGTGAATACTAGTTAACCTGCCAATAGAAAGGCAGCATGAATTATTACAGTTCAAATGAGGCCAGAAAGGTAGGATATTCCATTTTTTAAGTTGTGGGAACTTGACATCCCTTGATCTATGGTGACATATATGTACTGGAAATACCTGATGGCTTGTGGAATTGATGCTACAATGAATTGGTGAACTTTACAGGGCTAAAGAGAGAATTATACATGATGCTAGGTACCTATCTCATGACTTTTAGAGTTAGTACACATATGATGTGCGTTACAGTGTAATGAATATCGGATAGGAATGAGAAAACAAAGAACCGAGTTGGAATTTCAGTTGAATTCCTTGCATTCGCACAAATATCCTTGGGAAAGGTATTAATCCATCTCTTTCCCCTCTAGCTATAGGTGAGATAGCAGGACAGATTGGGTTTGATAGCCTTGGTAGGCAAACAGTCTACCACAGAAAGCAATGGCAACCTACTGCGGGAAAATCTTTTGCCTAGTCAATTATTTCTCAAAAGAGACATGATCATCCAAGTGAGTGCATGTAGTAAGATTAAGCTTAGTATATTTGAGAGTCACAATAGTAAAGTACCAACTAAAGCCTGAACTAACTACACAAGATAGGGTGTTAGTCTGTGTGACTAATACCCTATCACCTTGACAGAAAAACGTACATATATACAGATATTAGTTTAGGCTGAATATACGACTCTAATGAATTTTAAAAATGGGGGTATCAGCAGAGAGCATCTTGTAATGAAATCTCCTTATTTAGGTGTTACTGGATGTAAATAAATCTTAACTTAATAAAATCAAATATAAAATTGAATCTATCAAGTATTTTTATATATACAAATTATACAACCAGCTACTACAAATTTGTCCTCTTTATATGGAGGGAAAGAAACATCACTGAATAACTACTCGTTTAAAACTAATTATTCACACAATTTTTTGATTCATCATAATTAATCAAATACTGGAAATGCCAAAACATGCAAAGACAGAATCTTTTGCTTAAATTATAATTTAATAAAAAAAATAACAAACATAAAAATAAATCAATTTTTTGCTTCTATGAGACTGTCAAAAAACATTGCTTTATATAGATTTAAATGAGACAGATTTAAAGACACAATGAAATAATAAAAATGATTTTAAAAATTCTTAACTTTTGTTTTTATAATCATTTCACCCCAAGTAAGGCAGTACCATCTTTGGTGCACAGGGGGTTACAGTAAGAGAGAGAGGAAAAAAAGAAGAAGAAGAAACAGGGAACAAGTTACAAGACTCCAAAAAATATCAGTAATATTCACATAGAAACAATATACGATTATTGAAAATTTTTTTCCCCCATTAAAAACTTATGAAAATTCAGATTTACTATTATTATTTTTATCACTCCTTCCAACACTTCTAATGATTTTTCTGATTAGTATTGGAAGATGAAAATTTTTATTTTCTCACTACTTTCAGCTTAAAATTTTGACTTTGTTTGATTATTTTGGTCGAAAATTTGAATTACCTTCATATGAACTCACTTTATAAATTCATTTAATTCAGGTTTCCAGAGTTTCATGTTTATTAACTGCAGCAGAAGGAAAAAATGTATAAATAAATGATGTGATATCTAAATGTGATTAATTTATCTTTTATATATATATATATATATATATATATATATATATATATATATTCCAGTTAAATTTATTGCATTCACTTACGTGCAAATATACCCTTAGGAAAGGTATGAATCCCTCTTTTCTCCCTCTAGTTATGGGCTAAATAATAGAACAATTGAGTTCTATAGCCTTGGTTGGCACCCAGTCTACCACAGAAAGAAATGGCAAACTACAGTGGGAAAATCTTCTCCCTAGTAAGTCATGTTTTGAAAGAGACATGACTGCCCACTTGTGTATCACGTACGAGTCTTAACTGACTCTACGTAGTGGACATATATTTCTGAGAACAAAATAGATTTTCTATGTATGACAAAGTGAAAAAAGTTTTGTGATATGCTTCATCTTCTAGGACTTCATAAAACTAAACTTGTTATGTTGATGTTGGCCAGATACAAAGATTTCAAGTTTAAAATTCCCAGCATCCCTCATTTGTGTGCATATGTAGTCACACTAACATAATAAATTTAGTCTGATGAAGTCCTAAAAGACAAAATGTGTCACAAGAAAAAATTTTCCACTTTGTCATAAATATTTTCTGATGTGTGTATGTGTGTTTTAAATGTTGTCAAGTTATATATCTATCAGAGTCAGTATTGATATCTTGGTGAATAATCAACTTGCTTTCCCAGAAATTGACTTAAAGGGCAAATATTAAAATTCAAATGAAAACACAGATCATATGCATATTAAACTCTACATGATATTGAAACAATATATTCTATGGAAGTTTATGTTCCAGAAAATGTTATTTGCACAAACTATGGCAACATTTTCTGTCATGTAACACATACAAACCATTACACATGATGGCATACAAGATTCATGAATTAATATTTACATTATTTACATTCAGACAAATATCTAAATCTTTGTTATTGTCGTTACAATACTCCTGCTACTAATGAATTTTAAAAAAGTGGGGTCACACTAAACTGCATTCACCGAAGCATCTATAGGTTATGAAAGCTACATCTATATTTTTCTTGCACTCGCTGCCTGTGGAACTCCATTCCATTTACTTGCTTCCCTGATAGCTACAATATTGAAAAATATAAATGCAACATCAATTGCTAACTTCTTTCTTCTTAAATCCTATTCATCTTTTATCCTTTCTTCCATACACACTGTACACAGTCTTTTCTTTCTGGTAACCCCTGCAAACTAGTGGCAGTCCTGGCTGGTTGGAGTGAAATGATTAAAAAAAAAAATCAGTAGGTCTAGCATAGAAATAAATACCATGTAGGAACCATTAATAGAGAAATGACTGCAAGGCTGCAGCAGCAGTAAAAATAGAGAAGCCATAGGGAATGCAATCATGCATGACAGAAAACAGTAGGACATACAGGATAGAAGAACATTAGCTTCAAGGATCCAAGTTCAGTCAAGTTAGTCTAGTGTTAATTTGTAAATTTGATGACGGCAATTGTGACTTCAAACCCTGGGTCAGGCAGTATAGGATGTGCAATGAGCAATATTAAATAAAAAAAATCAAGATATCCCTAGATATGGACAGTGAGACAGGAAAACAATCTACTCTCATAGATTAAATAAAAAGTTCAGTTCAAAATTTTCTGAACGTTACTCAGATCAATAGACTACTGAAGAAGACCTGAGGGCTCAACAGACAAGCTATTGTGATAACAACAATGATAAGAATATTAATCTTCATCTCAGAAATCTAGGCACAAATTGTGTCTCTAAAATATTAAGAAAATAAGAAATGAAAACAATAACTATCAGAGTATTTTTAGCAGGGGGAAAGAAAAAAAACAAAAAACAAAAGAAAAAAAAATGAAAATGTGTAATTGTAAATAAAATTGTAATTTTCCTGTTAAAACATTTGTACCACATTTGCACCAAAGATGATGTGAATAAATATTGAAATATTAAAAAAAAAAAAAAAATAAATAAATAAAAAAAAAATTCATATTTTGCCTTTATTTTTCTTAAATATCTATTACTAAGAAGTAAGGTCTTCAGACACACACACACACACATATACATCCACACAAAAGAAAGATTCCCTAAAAATGAGAGTAAAGTTCGCCTTGTAAAGTAATCAGGTCAGGTCAGGTAGGCTAAGCCATATAACACACCTCTGACAGATGAAGGTAAAGAGAAAACTATATTAATTGATTAAATGGAACAATGGGGCTGTAGAGCAGCTATAGAGTAACACTAGAAGACAACAGTAAAAATCAATCTCTGTGTGACTAATGGCAATTAGTTTTGAGAATGCCAAAGAGGTAGGGTGGAAACAGAATGAAAAGTCAGGTAGAACCAAGTAGTTATCTTTCGTCTGGCCACAGGCTGGAATGGCTAATATTCACAATTGGCCTGGATGAACATTTTAGCTTTTGCTTAGCCAACTGACACTAATAAACACTTTGAATGTTTTGGGATGTACTTTTATTGTTATTCAAAGTCTATATTGTCTTTCATTACCCTTAAGAAGATTAATATTACCTATGTCAATCTCGATAGGAATACAATCAATAGTCTTTCTGTATTGACTGGATGCATATTGAAAGATTAAAACGTCATACCAATGGGAATAGTGACAATGATTTTAATGCAAATAGAATAATTAAAAACAGATAATTGTTGTTTGCATTAGGAAACTAGAAATTATCAAATATATTTTTATCATGTTGATACTTTAATATTATAAATTTCTAAGCTAGGAACTGTAAAACAATCTAACTGAAGATATCTTAATTCTCTACAAAAAAAAAAAAAAAAAAATGTTTCAAGTTTTTTTGTTTTTTTTCTCAAACATCATGTCACCCTAAAAAAGGTAATAATTATTGGAGAAAGGTTATAGAAAGTGAAAGAGAATGAGAAGACCTTAGTGATGAGTCTGAATTTGTTCTGTTTAACTGCATATCAACCTCTGTGGGTTATTTAATGCCAAAAAGGTGGGGTTTTAAGGTATTTTTTTAACACTTGGTTATAATAAGAAGGTTGAATTAATCAGATTTTGATGAAAAATTTATTTTATTTTACTTTTTTTTATTTTAAAAACTGAAGATGTCTTTTAGTTTTGTATTCAAAAATGAATTGCTGGTAATAATTGTTTTCCTTCAAAAATGCATTATGGCAATAATCCTCCCACCTTCAAAAATGTATTGTTGATAATATTTTTCCATCAAAAAATGTACATTTTTCTATAAAAGTCTATTTTTATACTTTCATAATGTTTTGACCCCAGTTTGGGGGTTAACTATTTTCCCATATTTGGGACCCTAACAGGAGCTACCACTCCGGGTCAGGGTGGATCTGGGAACAACAGCTATTAACAGGTGGTTACATGCTCCTCACAACCTCCCAATCAGAAACCTTGCTGCCGGATGCAGTTTACCGTTATACCCAGGACCACTTTAGTGATGAGAAGTGAAGGGCAATAAAAAACAATACATGAAGAAAAGATGGCAACTGATTTTACATTTATATTTTTGAAGATTGTAGGTGGAACGAAAGAACAAATTTGGAAGGGAGTTTCACAAAAGAGAAGTGCGAGAAAGGAAACTGTTAGACTAGAAGTGAAAATTGCATCTGGCTTGTTCAACTGTAAAATGGTGAGACCTAACTGCCAATTTAGTAGCATACTTATGGTCATGTAGAAAAAGAACAATTTCTATAAAAATATTTATAGAAAAAACGGAAGCTTAGTCACATTAGTGAGAAAGAGAATGAAGTCAAGATGCTAGATTTATGATCAATTAAAAAGAAAAAGTATTAATTATACTAAAGATCACATAAATTAACATAACTTTTTTAAGTCAATTCTTAAGATGAGATCAAAAGAGAAATGATTTTTGAAATATCTGGTTAATTCTTTGATAATCTGTAAAAATTCTTATATAGTGCCAGAATCAATGGTTGTTCAAATTTGGTTTTGAGAAGGAGTCTGCTTGCTTGCTTGTTTCCTTCCTCATTTCCTTTAGTTTTGCTTACATTTATAAAAATGTCCTCAATTTGCATACATAGTTTTCATTACATATCATTCATCTGAGATGGCAAGAGTATTTCTACCTTGATTTTGTTTGATGTGACCTGTAATTCATTTGGTCCAAAACTTCAGATTTCATCTGGTTCAAATCGTCTTAGTGAGACAAGAGAGATAAAAAAAATTTTTTTCAGGTGAATTTGATGTGGCATTGTTCGCCCACCATCTAGTGGTAACTGGCAGTTGTAATCCAAGATAAAGGGGATTCTACTTTATATTGGATTATCATCTTTGGTTTAACAATCTTGCTGATATTTAACCCAAGAAATTATAATAAGGCCTATCAAGGCTGCAATTGCAGGCATTTTAAAAATTGGAACTCAAGAAAGATAAGATTGCAATCCTCTTCTGATCACAGACGTTTAACCTTGCTTGTTCAGTTTTCATTTCTATGTAGTGACAATTACAGGATGCCCCCCTTAAACCCCCCCCCCCCAAAAAAAAACAAACAAACCAAAAAACAAAAACAAAAAACAGAACTCATAAATATTGTAATAAATCCTACAAATATCCAGTTATTTTCAAGAAATTTGGTGGATTTACGCTCTAGTCAATATGTACATAATTCCCCAAAGTTTTAATTAAATTAGTCGCTTTGCAGAAAAGTCATGATCTTTCCAAAACATACTTTAAATGGACTCTGCAGCCAGCGTTGAAGGCAAACTTGCAAACGTTGTACAAAATTGTTAATTATTCAAACACATTCCTCTTTCGGGATTTCTGATTTTTGCTGTGATTGCTGCCTTCAGTTCACCAATCATTTGTGGGTTGTTTTGGTACACATTATCTTGGAGATATCTCCACAAATAAAAATCTGGGGGGTTCAAGTCTGGTAAGTGCAGTTCCTACCTGTCGTCACACTTCCTGCTGATCAGTGTCTCCTGAAATCACTCTCAGACAGGCTAGGAAGTCATGTGATGTGTGGGCAGGGTGGTCCTGTTTTGCTGGAACCACTGTTCATCTCTGCATTGTCCCAGTGATTAACAGTTTTATTAAAAAATTCATAGGTTCTGTTTTTTTGGGTCACCCTGTATTTGTTACACTAATTTTTTTTCTTTTCATTTTTAAGTTGTTTGTGATTTGTTTTTCATTCTGTATAAGTTTAAAGTATAATTATCAAATTTTATCAAATTAAACTTGCCAAATTAAATTTTTGTTTTTACTTTTTTTGTACTTTTAAAATTCCTGATAAAAAATTGACTGTTTTGTCAATTTTTGCCAAAAATGAATAGGGTTGTTTTGTGCCAAAGTGCTGCATTTCAATCAATAATAAATATTAACAATTTATTTCTTCCAAATTTTTAAATATATACAAAAGGTTTATTAGACTCCTAATGAACTGATGATTCTATCAAATTTAAGAGCTTACATATTTATTTAAAATATAAATATTTTTGATAAATTTTATTGCAAAAGAATCTTAAAATAATATGAAACAGTTTTGTGCTAAAAATTTCTTGGCTTAATGAAGAATCTTTACACACATGTGTGTGTATGCGTAAATATTCTCAGATGTAATCTGTAGCAGAAAAATATGACTAAAAGAAAAAGACAAGAGGAGAACTGTATTTAGTTTTAGCTAGCATATTTCATCCACTGACGGACTTTATCAAGGCAAAAAATGAAATGAATTTATTTGAATTAAGTATCTATGAAAAAAAAAATGTTGTTGGTTAGTAAAGGATTATAAAAAGGTCATAAATATTTCTCTATGAGCCTCTGCTAAAACTAAATACAGTTTTTCCTCTAGTCTTTCTTTTAGTCATATATATGTGTGTGTGTTAATGATGATAATAAAGTTTATGAGCAGGCTTATCTAAAAATGATAAAGATATTCCAAAAGTTTATAATACATCATCTTTCACTCTATGTGAAACGAGATCAGGCCATGTTTCTTTTTCTAAGTTAGAAATTATATAACAAATTTTGTACACTGTCAACAAAAAAAAAAAAAATGGAGAGAGAGAGTGTATGTGTGTGCACAACAGTCTGAGACAGTGTTTCCTAATGTGGGTGCTAATACCCCTTGTGGGCTCTTATGTTAAAAGGGGTCACTAGGAGTTTTAACTTCTCTTTGTGTGTCTATATGTGTGTTTATCCATTTTTTTTCTAAATTTTGAAAAATTATTCAATATTGGCTACAAAAGAAAATTTCTGAGAGGTACCTAAAACTGTGGAAAGCTATCAAACTTTTCTTCATTGCTTTTCCAATTTCCAAGATGGCTGAATGTGATCTCATTGCAATTACACAGAAACTGCTGCAAATTACCAAACAAGGAGATCTACAATTACTTCTAAACAGCATGGAAACTAGAGTAAGAGCCTTAGCCAATAAGCACCAAAGTTGACCATTGCATTGAAAACATTAAGATAAGCTATCAAACGAACCTAGAATAAGAGCCTTGGTCAGTATGCACCAAAGTCGATCATCACATTGAAAACATTGACATAAGCTATCAAATAAAAATTTCTTTTTTAGCATTTTAATCGTATGCATTTATAATAGAAATGAAAACAATATTAAAATTATTTTTGAACTATTACCTCAGTATTATCTTACTATGAAAGATGAATTCAGTATATTAGAAATTTAGTTGGGGGTTGAGAAAAAAGATTTTGCTTAAAGAAATTTTGAAACAAAGTTGGGAAACACTGGCCTAAGAGAAGAAAGATGAAAAGAAGAGAGAGAATCCAATCCAGGGTAGCTAAAAATTTTATAGTATTTATACTATAAATAATTTACAAATTTGTGTTTACCTTAATTCTCTTGAACAAAAATTGAAGGTAAGGAACAATGACAACATTAGTATATATATATATATATATATATATATATATATAAACCTTTGTTTATTGGCATGAACTTTTGAACTATTCAAAGGGATTATTTTTTTTTTTTTTTAGAATCAAGAGTTTCATATCCTCACTCAATCAAGCTAATTACAATAGAGACAACTTCTACCAGTACTCTTATGACATCACCACCTTGTTAATAAATAGAAATCCTGTGTTTAGTTAATTAGTTTCTAAGAATTAACAATCTTGTTGCTACCTGAAAATTTTATACTAATTAAATTGACCAAGTGTTAAAACCAGAGATGGCCAAGGCGTTTCCTTTTTGTAGGATGAAGAAACAGTACAAGTACAAACGGTACTGCACCTGTTTTGTTTGTAAAAAGTAACAAATAGAAAAGGTTTTGTTTTATGTGAAACTCCCTTCCGGCTTCATGCTTTCCAGCCTACTTCATGCATAGTCAATTGCTATCTACTGTTCTCTAAATTATTCTTTTCTCTTTCTGCTCTTTAATTCTTCCAAACCTTGTAACCTCTTGTGTCTTAGTAGCTTTACTGCCTTGCATGGGCTGAAACTGATTAAAAAAAAAAAAAAAAAAAAAAAAATGAATGTATTACTATCATTTTATATACACATATATTACTCACACAGTTTTCAGAGCCACTATTACCAGCCTTGTAAGGGAAATTAAAGTAAAATCTTTTCATTACTTTTTGGGACATCTTATACATGCATTTACAAGTATTACTCATCATCAGTGCAATGACCAGGTGTAGTTGTAGAGTCACTAAGCTGCCTGACAAACTCCCTCAACATGTCTCAGCTATATGATAATGCTCGAGCCTCTGAATGTTTTGAACTAAAAGACTCTTCACAGAGATTTTCAGAAGTATTATGACATCAGACTAGAAAAAATAAACAGAAAGTATTTAACTGTCCAAGTAAATTTTCTATAGCACTTTTTGTTTCCGAAATGAGAAGTTATCATTTTTTTAAAGACTAAAATATTAAATATTTACGCTATTTACGTTCAGATTATTGTTATCACGTTTTGCTTGTTGTGCTCTCCCGCTTTCATCAGGTGTACATTGTACATTAAGTAACTGAGAGGGAATTCTGAACTGAATCCCTTATTTAATTTAATTTTCATTCCACAGCCTATGTCTATATTATCTAGTTCTTATTTTTAGTACTGCCTGCCCATTTCTACTGAGTTCAAGTTCACAATGTCTGATCCAGGGATTGAACTCACAATTACTATGTAACCAAATTCAGAAACCAGAATTTTAATCTACTAGGCTGTAGGACAATTCTCTGTAATGAACTTGAAGCTTTAAACCTAACCTGCCTGCTAATTGGTGTTGCTACTGTTAAGGATTAACTCTCATTTGTCTTTCTAGATTAGTGGCTCCCATATTGTATTTATTTTTATACTAGGCCTACTAAGGAGGTCCTCATAACCTAGCAATGGACCCAGCAACCTTTTGCCATGTGCTGACTTACAGTTTTAAAATCTTTCAGTGTGCTAATAGCATAAGTCAAAGTCAATATACCTGTTTTGCAATATATTTTATTTCATGATATATACAATATGTAAACCACATTAAGAGAAATAAACTGTTTTTAAAAGTCTTTTTTTTTTTTTAAAGTTTTTATGATTAATGGGATCCTTACCCTTGCATGGTCTTAGCCAATTGCTCAATATCAGCAACATACTTTGTTACTTTTGAGTTTTACACAATTTTTTAAATGTTCAGGTGTTAGGCAACTTTGTTGTGGACTTAACACTGCTTTCATATGAGAGAAAATTTACTAACAGGAATTAGTTGAACCAAAAGTTGAAAGAAGAGCAAAAACAATTTTCTTCAAGCAAATGAAAAATCTTGGAAGAACTGTTAGACTCTAAACAGTTCTTCAAGTGAGCAGTTGTAAAATCATTAAGACTCATGTTCATAGAAAAATTTCCTTGTCTATTAGTTGGTGTCCTTATTAGTGGTGCTCTTATGAAGTGAAACAAGAAGTGAACATAGGTTACCAACCCTTGACATAGCATATGTGCCAATTCTTTCTCTAACTCTCCAGAACACTGGAGTGTTAGATGTCAAAGAATTACAATGGATTTATTATTACTATGAAACAGTAAAAATACTATTAAGAATTTATTTGTACAGTTTTGTCAATAGCACCTCAACCTAATGATGAAACAAGCATTTATTTTACACTGAAAATATTTTTCAAAATGATCTCATTTCCTATGCACTCCAAAGGATTTATATTTATCACATAGTTTAAGCATTAGAAGGTGAAAATTTGAAGATCAAAATTTAGCTAATAATCGTGTCAGGCAACAAAATTATTAATCTCCATTTGTAAGCTAATTAAATGGAAAATATATTTTTCTCATAAACCAATACTAAATATTTTCCTTTTTGCAATTAGTTAAAAGATCAGGTGAAGGCACAGTAAAGTAATGGGTTGCGGGTCAACTTGAGAAATTGGAAAGCCAAGTTCAAATTCCAGTTGAGTTCATTACATTTACTTACATGCCTTAAAAAAAGCATAAATCCAAATAAATCCAGCTATGGGCAAATAGCAGGTCAAACTGGGTTCTATAGTTATGGATAGTTATTGGTCGAGGAGAAGGAAAACTCTGAATTGAAAACTGTATGTAGCCCTGCCTAAGCACATACGATGCAGCTAAGGAAAAGATTGTTTCACATTGATTCAATGATCCCAACTACAGTCAATTGCATTGTTTTTTAAAAATCAGTTTTAATGTCTTTCTAAAAAAGTTCTTCTTTAGGCCACTGAATTTTACTGTCATCTCGAGATAAACCAAAGAGTAAGACATAAACTTGAGGGTTCTGAAAACTCTTTTGAGCCATTGTTTTAAACTTTATTTTATATAGTTTTGATTCTTGATTACAATGTATGATGTAGGCTTAAAAAATTCTGATTCTGAATGTGATCCTCTTTACAGCAATTCTAAATGATATTTTTATTTGATTATTTTAATATCTTACTTTATACATGCACACAGACTTTTCACAATACTTTTTTAATGTTTCCTTTGCTTTCAATATCGTTATTTAGTTTTCAAAAATAATACCGTCCCTGTGTATGTGTGTTTTACACACACAGCACTTTCCAGGTATTTGTGAACACATCTTTAAAAGGTGCTATAAATGGAAGGTGACCTGAAATACTGTTATACATCATGTGCCAAATTTTAAAACTCTTTTCTCTTATATACTTATACTGAGTATTATCATGAAGTTTCCACTTTGACACCAGAAATCAAAAAGGTGTTCCATCCTCATGAATAAGACGCATCTAAAATAGGTATGCAGTCATTTATGAGGCTGTCCTCAAGGCTGGTTTAAATAAACTGACTTTTTCAGTGGAACGTCAATTCAAAAAAATGTTTTTTACCTATTGCATATATATCTGTTTTTCTTAGTAAGAACTAGATGGCCTTGTGCGCACAT
The DNA here is from genome assembly GCA_037127315.1 of Ascarosepion bandense. Classification (NCBI taxonomy): domain Eukaryota; kingdom Metazoa; phylum Mollusca; class Cephalopoda; order Sepiida; family Sepiidae; genus Ascarosepion; species Ascarosepion bandense. Next base: position 1,200,278 of record JBBBDQ010000894.1, on the reverse strand, counting down.
AAACACGTGTGCGTGAGAGAGAGATCTACCAAATAAATCACTTCTCACCATATTTTCTAAGAAGAGGAATAAAGGTAAAAAAAATATTAACAAAAAACAAAAAACATTTTCTTGTTATCAAATATTGATTATTTATAAATACATTCAGGCATATGTATGTGTATATGTGTGTGTTTGTAGAATGTATAATAGTGTCTGAAACAAAAGTGAAGATGTTGGAGGTGATAAGATAAAGTAATAAATTTATGATTTCCACTTTTCCTCAGATCCCAGGGTATTTTTCTAACACAGTTTTGTTTTTCTCTCATTTTAACAAAAGCCAAAAAGCATATGCGCTCTGGCAAAATGTGTTGTTAATAAAATTATCTACTTTGTATTATATATATATATATATTTTTATTTATATATATATATATATATATATATATATATAATATCTATCTTCCGGCAGGTATCGAACCTGAAAACTTCCACACCGGAGAGATGTCAGCTGTAGATCAGATGTGCGATCAAGGAAGGTTTCATGGAAGACAAAGTTCATTTTCACCTTTATAAAGGTATTCTCCTGATTTTCATCGAAAAATGAACATTGAAGGCAACATCTAACATGCCAACAGTGTTTCATGCTTAATCGCAATTGTCAGGCCTAATAATTGTGGTTAAACTGCTTCCCCGACAGCTACAATCTCCAGGAGTTTAAATGTAAGGTCAATAGACATCACCTAATAAACTAACTTCCATTCTTTCAAACACTCTTCCCACCCACCCAACTATCTATCACCCACCTTCTGACATTTCCTATATCTAACCACTCTTCCTATTTCTCTCTCTATGTAGCCCCACACAATAGTGGCAGTGGAATGCCTTACTTGGGGTGAAATGATAAAAAAGAAAAAAAAAGTATGGAATAGGCCATTGCTACTAAGTGCTGACTTTAAAAAATATATATTTATAGAAAATGTCAAAGTTGTACAGAGAGGATAATCTAAATTATTTTATCTAATTAATATAAATATTAAATAGATAAAAATAGAGAGCTCAATGGATATCATCCAGAGCAATATGAAATATTGAGAGAAAAACTAAACACATAATTAAATAATTATAAATCCAGAATTTATTTTAGCAGTTGTAAAAATTACAATCAGCTTCTTTTAGATTGTAATTTTTTCAACTGCTGAAATAAATTTTGGGTAACTGTCTAATTATATGTTCAGTTTTCATCTCAATATTATATATATATATATTTTCTAAGCATATGCTGTTAAATATAAGAGACAATGAATGTCTATTATGTTTAATCATGAGCTGTTCTAAACGTATTTTTGCTTTAATTTCAGTTGAAAATAAAGACAAAAATTCTCCAACATTTGGATAATTATTTGATTTTCTTCTAAGTTTTCGGCTCACATGAGCCATCTTCAGAGAGGTTGTTTAGCCTGAAATATTATAACATCCACCATCACCGACGATTTTATTTTGTGTTGACATAAAACTCCACTTGGCAACGGCAATAGTTACCAAATTGAAAATGGCTCATGTGAGCCGAAAGCTCAGAAGCAAATCAATAAATAATTATCCAAATGTTGGTGAATTTTTGTCTTTATTTTCATAATTGAAATTAAAGCAAAAATATGACGTTTAGAATGGTTCATGTTTAAACATAATAGACATTCATTGTCTTTTATATTTAACAGCATATGTTTAGAAAAATACTTGCTGCCTTGATACACTAAATATATATATATATATATATATATATATAGAGAGAGAGAGAGAGAGAGAGAGAGAATTCCAAGTGAAGAGGACTTGAGGTTTTTTTTTATATCTTGAGTTCTCTGGCATTTATTTTATTATGAACAGTGCTCAATATAATGAGTATTATAGAGCTTAATATAATATAATTATATGGTTATGTCAATTTTTCATTGTTACAGTGGTACTGAGATTAATTCATCATCAGGCAATGCTGGTGTGGTTGTGCAGACGATTTACATTCAAAATCTACATTTGAATGTAAATCGTCTGCACAACCACACCAGCATTGCCTGATGATGAGAATTAATCTCGAAACATAGGAATTTCCATGTAGCAATGAAAAATTGACATAACCATATAATTACACACACACACACATACAAAAAGAATAAAAGTTTACAACTTGGTCACTATTGACAATAATACTACCTATGACAATATGAAGTAATAAATTGTTACAAATCTCATAAGAATAGCTCATAAAGAAGTACATTTAATTGTTTTATCAAAAGGAAACAAATCTTAGCATGTCTTGCAAGCAATTGATTTTATTTTAGTTATATCAGATCCACAGATACTAATAGGATTATTGAGTACTTTATGTGTAAAGCTGAAAAAGGAAAAAGGGAGATTTATAGAGACAAATGAGGGTCAAGGTAGACTTCAAAATTTATCAGTAATAGTTTAAGCTGCCTTTTTATTAGCATTATGTAATTATCTTTACAGAATTAAAAAAAATCTATAAAGTTACTGTAGGAAATAATATATTAATCACCCAATCCCTTCAAAAAAATTTACTTAAAAAGATACATGATGTTCCCAGTCAGGAAACAAGATTTGCCACAATGTGATACATGTTTAGATTTTGAGTGAAGGTCTTCTGACAGGCTTTATAAATTGATTTCAGTCATGCAAAAGAAAGTTGACAGAGACGTTATTAATGAGCTTGAAAATATTTTCCTAATCTTGATCCTAAGAAGGCTGCTGGTTCAGATAAAATCCCAGTGGTTGTCCTTAAGAATATTAATCTGGAGTTATTCCTGATCATTATGAAATTATTTAACTACTGCTTGAAAGAGAAATTATTCCCAAGTCTGTGGAAGGTGTCACATGTATACCCCGTTTTCAAGAATGTGAGCGAGTACTTATCCACATCACAGTATAAAACCATCAGCATACTTAGTTTCATTAGCAAACTTTTTGAAGCTATAATCAACAAGTTTGTCATATAAGAGGCTGTCCTTATTATTGAAGTGGTCAAAAATAGTAAAGATTTTGATCAGCTTGGTTTACTGCCGATATACTTTTATTACTCACAGAATCAGTGATTCAATACACAACTAACATATTTTGAAGGCCTTTGACAAGGTGTGGTATAAAGGATTACTGCACAAGCTCTTTAGTTATGGTCCAACTGTCTTTCTACTTTATATAAATGATGTATATGTGTTGTGGGGCATTGGATATCGGTTCGGAACGAGAAATTGGGGAGCCGAGTTTGAATTCCAGCTGAATTCATTGCATTCACTTATGTGCAAATACCCTTGGGAAAGGTATTAATCTGTCTATTCCTTCCAGTTATGGGTTAAATAACAGGACAGATTGGGTTCTATAGTCTTGGTCGGCAACCAGTCTACCGCAGAAAGCAATGGCAATTTACTGCGGGATAATCTTCTGCCCAGTCAGTCATGTCTCTTTCGAGACATGATCGCCCAAGCGTGTATCACGTATGGCACTTAACTGACTGACTGACGCTCTGATGACTTGTGAATATCTATGCTGATGATACAACAGTATATGAGTGCACTTCCAAAACTCCAAATGACTAGAGTGTGGCAGCTGGTCCCACCTCTGACCTAGATTTAATAGCTTGTGAGTGGAGAGACTAGATTGACACATTCAATGCCATGAAAACTAAACTAGTAACAGTAAGTACTTGACTACTTCTGCTATTGTTTGCCTTTACAAGAGCCTGATTAGGCTGAAGATAGAGTACTGCTACCATATATGGACAAGAGCTGGTGGCTCCTTTCCAGTTTCCATAAAGCCCAAAAGCATCTGTGTGTCCTTGTGAGTAACAAATTATTTTCCATCCTATCAACCTCTTTGCCAGATGAAATGTTGCAAGATCCTTGCCGTTCTATTGCTATTTCCATCAAAAGTTTTACTAGTTCTAACCTTCACAGCTAAAGCCTGACAGATCATGCTCATTGTAGCAAACCACCCTTCCTATTCCATTATCAAGGTGTAAGATCTATTTGAGTAGCTTTTTCCCACAAACTGCTGCTTTGTGGAGAAGCATCCCAAGAGGGTAACAGTTACCTCAATGGCTTTTGGTCCTTGTACAGGGTGAACATCATTTAAAAAAAAAAAAAATCTTTCAACTTTTGTTTAACTTAAATATTTATAGACAACAGAATCCTCACAATTTTCTTTCTAAAATCTACCTATATGTATTTCGCTTTGGTAAAAGTAGTGAAACATTTTCTTAAAAAAAAAAAAAAAATGAAATGTCCTGCTATTCTAAGCTAAAGTGTTTATCTATATTCACTGATTTTCATTAAATAGAAACCCTGTCTAATTGATGAATGAAGAATTGGAAAATTTAATGCCAAGTTGGAACTTGCAACATTTTTACTTCTTAAAATACAAAGGAAGAAAAATAAATTAAAACTTGGAAAAATAAGTGGAAAAAAAAAAAAATAAATAAATAAATAAATAAATAAAAGCATACATATAAAGTCTTTATAAAAGTGCTAATTTTTATAAGAATGTCTATGTTAATAAAAAATATCCCTTAAATCAATCCAGACACTTGTTCAAATGAATAATTTGGATTTCTAAAATGATCTCAAAGTAGAAAAGTCCTTTCCAATTCTACTGTACATGGCATCATCAAAACCAACCTCTGGTACATTTAGTAACGTTTCATCTCATTTACCATGTAGTATCTTGCATTACATGTTGTAAAGTATCTATTTTTCATCAACAAAGTAGCAAATCACAGCAAAAACATCACATCAAAGTGATTAAGATAATCAAGCTAGTGCAAACAATTTTCAGCACTTGATTTGGATATTTTCAGTTAACTGATTATTTTCTGTATAAACATTAACAGTCTTTTTGCTTTCTTTCTTGGAAGGGAAGCAAAAAGTTTCATTGCTTGCTGTAAGAGATTATCATCATTTAAGCAAGATATTTTACAAGTGAGCTAAGACAATGCTTTGCATGCTCTGTGGAGAAGGCTGAAAATCCTACAAAGATTGGCAGAAATGAGTAATCTATTCCTGCAAGTGAGTTGAACTACTGCTTCGAATACAAAAGCATTTACAGATACTTTGATCCAAAGAGAAGAATGTTTGTCAAAAAAATAAAAATAAAAATCCTGTTAGTGAAACCTGAATTAACCAAATTTTTATTAGACATTATCAATGCAAAGTGTTCAGTTTATTCTGAATGCTGATGAATTATTTGTTTAAAATTATTCCTGTCATTTAAACTTAAATATTAAATGATTATAAACTTATTCCATTTCCTGATGAACAGTTAAAAATTTAGATTCAGAAAATGTTGCTCCACTGATATTAATATAATAAAACTACAAAAAGAATTTTTTAATATTTTGAAACTATAAGGTAAACATTACAGTGATAAATGCAAAGTATTTCTGCCTGAATTATTTGATTTTGGTAAATTTGGAAGCAGAGTAATCATGAGGTCAATTCTTGGGTTGAGTAGTAAACTCCAAAATTATTGGAATCAGGGCCACCAATAAAAAACATGAAATATCCCTAGATATGGATATAAATAATGTAAAGTGTCATCTCAGTGGAACACAAAAACAGAAGTGTGTATAAAGACCATACCTTTTATACACTCACCCAAGAATGCTCTAAAACTAATGCTTCCAATTTATCTATACAGAAACTACAAAAGATACAAGAAGCATATATAAGTCTGTGGGACAGCAAGATTTAAGCTTAGAAAAGGAAAAGTAGAAAAAACAGAAAAAACAAAAAACAAAAAAAAACAGCATCTTTTTGCATAACAGCACCATTGGCTATGCAATGCATGACAACTAAGAAAGTGGCTTGTCAAATACATCATTGAAATGTATTATCCATTTCCTAACTGTGCTCACATCCACTGTTTGGTGCCTGCAAATATATAGCCAACATTAATGAATGTCAATAGTTGCAACTTTTTCTGCATGGCTAGATTTAATGATGCACACTTTCAGGTACGATACAATTTTGCCAAACTTATCTTGCAAGCAAAAGAAAAAAAAAAGAAAAGGTTTTTGGTAGGAAAATTAAAACTACTTTCATGCTAGTTAATGTCCACCTCTGACATCATGAACCAACATAATAAAATAAGAAGCATTACTGTTGGAGTAACCCTCATATATTTATAATGGAAATGAGGTGAGATTCATATTAAATATGAAAAGGTACTTTTGCCAATATGATTTACTAATAACATCCGTAACAAATCAAAAACCTTGCTATATGAGAAAGAGACAAGTGGTATTTTTTTTTCAGTAGGACAGTTTTTGTGTGCATCAATATGATATTGTAAAAATAATTAAATAGTTTTATTGGAGATAATATCGATTGAGATACAACTTTTGATAATGTCAGAAAGAGAATCATGAATTCAAGTGTGACATGGTTTTTGGGTCATTTTTATGCCTCAGCTTAGTCAGAAAACACACACACACACACACACACACACACACATATATATACACACACACACACACACAATTTGATTATTTCACATGGCTACAAGAAATAAAAGGGAATAACAAAGTAATATTTTCTTTTATCCATTTCTTTAGAATAAAAGCAAAAATTTACTTATCAGTTGGTTGGTTAAGTGCTATATGCAATACATGCTTGGGTGATCATGTCTTGAGACTGACTGGGCAGAATATTGCCCTGTAGTAAGTTGCCATTACTTTCTGCAGTAGACTGGTTGCCAACCTAGGCTATAAGACCCAATCTGTCCTGTTATTTAATTCATAGATTGAAGGAGAAGGGATATTTCCCAAAGGTATTTGTGCATAAGTGTAAGCAACAAATTCAATTGGAATTGATTTCTCATTCCAAGTCAATATTTACTGCTTCACAATGCACATTATAAGTAGCAAGCAAATAAATGTAATTCTCTCCTCCCAATTTACTGTATACAATAAGGTTTCTAAACCAGAGGAGGGGGAAGGTATTTTTGGAGGGGGGTAAAATTACTTTTTATATTTACTAAATTTTGTTTACTGACTTACAATACCCTGATGTTCTATTGAACTGTTTGTTTATTGAAGTTTGCTTCAGTTTATTTAATAATCAGTGATGAATTAAAATAAATTACTGTATATATGTATTCAAACTTTTAAAATCAATTTTGATAGCTATTAAATTTGTAAAACTCCTCTATAAAAAATATCCATGTAAATGTATATGTATTAATGGAGGGGGGGGAGATTTTCAATAATACATGCCTCTTATTTGAAATACAACTTTTGAGTCAGACAATCTTTGAAAATGAGGGAATGACATTTTGACTTATGGCAAAAATGGTTGAGAACAATTGGTATGCAATATTTTAAATTTTTTCAAATTGAGACATTTTTTTTCTTGCTCCATAAATTTGATTCCAGTTTAATTATAAATATGTATATTATAAAATAATTATAAATTTATAAAAAAAATACAGCTAGGTATGCATGTAGCAGCATTTTACAGTGTGTGTGTATATATATATAAATAAAATCACATTTACATATATTAACATACATTATTTCAATCATATATAATCTACTTTATATATCAAATTACCATAAACAATTTTAAAAATTATTGAAATTGTTGTTTTTCCTTAATAAGAAGTGGGAACAGAATATTTTCTGATCAATGTGTTTCCAGCTGTTGTCAGGTGCGCCTCTTTCATAAACCCAGTGAAGGTTGTTGCAGGTGATATTTAAAATATACAGTTCTCCCTCTCCCACTTGAGAGAATGAGGGAAATAATATAAGACAACAATCATATGGTAGACTCATTAACATGGTTGAAATAATTCTTAAAGCAAATTTTGTAGACATTTTTAATAGTGGTATTAAAAATCTTAGATGAACTAAATTTGGAATTTCTTTGAGTGAAGAAACTGTACAAAAAAAAAATTAATGTTTAGGAAATTATTTTGCATATCAAAAGTGCTTTGTAAAATAAGGGTGTGAAAATCTGAAGAAAGATAAAATTTCAGGATGAAAAAAAAAAAATGAAGATTAAAGAGTGAAAAAAGAAAGAAAGAAAAAGTGAGGTAAAGAAAGAATGATAGAAAAACTAATAAAAATACAAAACCTCTTTCCTTAAATTTGTGATAGGCAAGACATTTTTACTTTACAAATTTTCTAACCTGAGTTATGAACATTTTTGCAGTTCTATTTTCTGACATGTAAGTAAAATCCAATCAAATAATAATAATAATAAAAAATTACAGTAATGACATATTTGATAAACATCTTTATTTTTTTAAAATTAGATATATAATTTTACAGCTGAACTTAGTTACCAAAAGAAATGACTAAACATCAGATTTTTTTTTTTTTTGGAGGGTTTGTTGGTTGGTCTGAAAACTTGTGTGTGTTTGCACTGATTAAAATTTGCTATATTTATGGGAGAAGTGAACTTGCTATATTTATGGGGATAGAGTGTATGCAGATAAAAAAAAACAAAAAAACTGGTTATTAAAAAAAAATAACACAAGATAACATTTTTCCTTAATGCCATCATTAAATGTAAGTAATAATAAAAAAAATCTTTTAATATGAGTCAACTGAAAAATGTTTTAAATACTAAGATATTAAAATATCTATCAATACATACTACAGTTAAAACTTAGTGAAATAATCTTAAAAAGAAAAAAAAAGATTTTTTTTTAGTTAAATATCAAACACAAGAAATCTTTGAACAGAAATGAGAAAAGAAACAAGTCTAAATCAATGGGTTTATATTGCGAATTATTATATCATCATCAATTCAGAAAAATGCCTTTGTCATTAAAGCCTCTCTAGTTAAATATAATCAAACTTACATAGACTTGTAAAATGAGCACTACCCAGAATGCTATAAATAATAATTAATTAAATTCTATAGAGTATTCCATTTAACAGAAAGGGAAGAAAGCTTTGCCAATCATATAAAGATGATAACCACAACTACCTCTTCTGTTTGAGAAAGCAATTCTAGCAGCAGCAGCAGCAGCTTCCTCTTGCCAAACCTTTTGAGCCTTTACTTGTTCATTAGAGAGAATTCATTAGAACAACAAATAGGCCTTAAACAATTAGCAGTTGAATGAGAATGGGAAGAGAAGTATAAGCATGCAGCCAATGTGAAGCAGCGTTAACATGAGCAATTCAGGAACAGGATGAAAACTGTGATGTGTTTCAGTGCACAAATATTCAAGATATATTCCATATTAAACAAAAAGAAAAATAATGTCATTTTGTACAGAGAAAACATTGACACAAAGCGGAGGAGTAATAGTCTACAACATCAATTTCAGAAAATATTGAATATACAGTAACACTTTAAACATATTGATTGCCTAATGTGTAACATGTACATAAAAGTTAGCAATGAGTATTTGGAAAACCCTAATATTTAACTGAAGAATCATCCTATATATATATATATATATATATATATATATATATATACATACACACACACACACATATATATATATATATATATATATATATATATGGGTAGCAAACTTTCTTTTAAAACATCTTTTGTTAAATATGACAGACAAGGAAAATTTAATTTGAATAAAAAATTATTTAATTTTTCCTTGTCTGTCACACACACATATTTATATGTTGTGTGTGTGTGTGTGTGTGTGTGTGTGTGTATATACACACGCACACAATTTCTCTCTCTACATATATCTTTATATTTAATACTTTTTTTTTTTTTTTTTTTTTTTTTTTTTAAATTAAATGATTTATAACCATACTTATTTCATTTTAGGGTAATCAGGGGACTAGCAAGTCAGAGGGAAGGTAATTGGCATTTGTCTAGTACTGATAATCTAATCATCAGAGTAAGTGATTTTTTTAAGTAATTTTTTTTTTTAAATAATGTAACATATCTGACAGGAAATAAGGTATTAAGTAAACAGCTAATGTATTTCATTTCATTTTATTTGTACAGATACACTTACCCAAGTTCCTACATAATGATTCTTGAATTATTCCCAAATTATACATTGTGTGTGTGTCAGTATATAATGCTCTCATATTCTAAAGAATTTTTTTCACCAAAAAATCTGCAGATTACATTGTATTTATTATCTAACCTAATCCTGGTTGTGTTGAGTGAGAGAGAGGGAAAGAAAAACCATGCCATTTAATGATAATACCGAACTTTTATCATGGCTGGAATACACTTGTCATAACCAGTATTTAGCCACTTGCCTTACTCTTTAACAACTTGGGCATTGTCAAATAAGAGTTAAATAAAACTAGAGAAAGAATTTTTTTTCACAAACCTGTTTGAAAATATTAGTTGCAGTGCTTGTACAATTAATAATTAAGTGGTTTTAATTTCAAGCATTCTAGTGAGATTTTGAAAATAAGAAAATGTAAAAAAAAAATTTAAATAGCTGGACTTTTGTCTTACAATGAAAGTTTTTTTTAAGTCATTCTGTATGAAAGAAATCAAATTTTTATTTTTTCTATTACCAAATTAAAATTCACTAGTGGACAAAAAACAATGTCTACTCTAAATATCATTTATGAGTGGTATACTTTTTAGATATTCTAATATTAGAAAACAATCACTTCATTACAGTGTTGAAAATACTAAAAGGTCTTCTTTTGAAGAGGTTCCATTAAAAACAACGATCTGTAATTTCTTCATTTTCAGTTTTGCCTCATTTTTGCACCACATCTTTGATGTTAAGTTTAAACGTGCTATTAGTGTTACTTCAGTTATTCCAATTATTAAACCTGTTAATGTCCATTTGTAAGTTTTATATATTTTTGGGTCATTTTCTATAAGAGTATTTCTGAATATTTTTGTTTGCAGTTTTAAAAAAAATTGGCTGATTTCAAATTCATTTTTTTATAAAGGGAATTTGAAATCAACCAATTCTATTTTTGAAAATGAAATACTTATGTATATTTTGTTTTCATAATAGCATAAACAAGAATCTAGCATTTCTATTTTATTATAATGGGTGCTGTGAAGTTCTCAGCCTGACCAAGAAGCCCTTCAAAAATAGATATATAAAAAAAAATACTTTAATGTTTTGCTATTTGGTCAGGTTTCACAAAATGGCTTGGAGCGGGATATTTTCAACACCCGCCTTGTACATGGTTTGTTTTTTATTCTACATAACCAGTAATAGATTGGCATTATCCTAAAGCCTTCAGTCACATTCTCACTAATGTCATGTGGCTTTTCTCTGTCTTTTCCACAAGTATTTTCGTGGCAAATGTTCTGACGAGCTTTTCCCCTTGGTTCCCCGACCACATGTATTTATGCACGCTACTAGATTGAGATCAAGGACCAACCTTTTACTGTCAAAACAGTTAAATGTAATCATCTCTTCTACTCTGACAGTTTCTTTACTTGCACTTCTTATTTGTGAAACTCTCTTCTGTTTGTTGATAGCTACAATCTCAAATTTTAAATGCAACGTCAATTGTCATCTTCTATCTCCTTGATTCACATCTGTCTCTTACCCTTTCTTTGACATCCAGTGTACCTTGTTTTTCTCTCACTGTAACTCCTTGTGTACCAGTTGCAGTCCTGACTTGATTCGGGTGAAATGATAAGAAAAAAAGGATATCCATCCTTAAATGGCTTATAATTTCCATGAGATGCTTATTAATTCCAGTTTTCCCAGGGTACGTAGCTTTCCTTGTGATTTAAGTTTGTAGTTGTAAACATGTTTATTTCAACCAGCCTTTGAGCAGGACATATTTTTAAAGCCAATATCTGTCTGGTTTAACAAGCACTGAATTTGGGAATCCATCACTTTGTAACTTTTCAGAATATTTGATGGAAGCTGCTCGGTATTGACAATTGACAACTGAAAACCAAACAAATTAGAGATGCCCATTTTTCCATTGGCAACCAATTTTTGACTGTGAGATAATATTTTGGTTTTGTGTGGATGAAAGCAATTACGCAACAAGATGAGAGTACCAGTTTGCTTGCAAGAGCATTGCAGAGAGAACACTCTTGCAGTGGATCTGGAAGGAAAGAGAATATTCTTCAGCCTGCAAACTCAATCATGAATTTCAAAAATTCCAAAAGGATCGTATTTCTTTTCAGTGTGTGTGTGTGTGTGTGTATGCACAGATTTTATATATATATATATATATATATCTGTGTGTGTGTGTGTGTGTGTGTGATAAGAGAAGTGTAAAAAATATGTGAGTACAGTATGCATGCACAAACTTGAACAAACGTATAAACATTCATGTCCACCTCAACACAAACAGATCCAGCCAACAAACATATTTCTGCATTTATCACACACACACACACACACACACACACACAGAGAATTTACCCCCACTCTCCCCAAAGCATAAATTGAACAAGAATGAAGATTTGCATTGAATGTTGCCTTCAAGGCACCACTTGAAAGGTAATGGTAGAGAGATAGGGGACAGATGGTTGGAGTTTTAGGCAGGTTCAACCAATAATAGACTGAGTGAGTGAGTGGGAGGAAAATAGAGAATGTGAGAAAAGAAGATTGGAGAAGGAATAGAGAGAGGGGTGGTGGTTATAGAGAAGTGAATAAGATTGGATAAAAAAAGGGTTGAAGAGAAAAGAGGGAGGGCAGAAAATGAAGAAGGATGAGAAAAAGATTTGAAGAATCCAAGTGTTAGGAGAAAGGGATTAAGGAGAGGAGAAAGGAAAAGAGAGATTGGGAAGAGCAGCTTACAAAACTAAAGACATCATTATACAAGTTTGTGAATTGCATCTTTTCTTTCTTTGCCTTTTGTGTTTTTATGCTTTCATTTGGATTTTTGGGTTCTTCAGTCTTTTCTTTTGTTTGTTTTTTTGGAGTTTTTTTGTAATTCTTTTTCTTTTGTAATTTCTTTCAATTCCATTTTGCTTTACTTTTGTTTTTTCCCCTTTAATTTTATCTATTATTCCCTCCTATTTTTTCTATTTCCTTCTTTTTCTTTGTATATTTTCTTTTTCTATCTTTCATCTCTCCGCCCCTTCATTTTCCTATTCCTCCAGGCCCCATAATAGCACGAGTGTGCAGTCTGTGTGAACTTGGCACCAAAGACAACATCTTGGAATTGGTAACCAAGCACCAAAACATTTCCATCACTTCATTGTCTTAAAAGAGAGAGAGGAAAAAAAAACAAAAAACAAAAAAAAAACACATTACAGTCAATACAGTATTTGGATGTGCAGAGGTCACAAGGTCTATGAAAGCCAATGTAAGAGAGAATCAACAAAAAGTAATAAAATTTACAATCAGTAAGCATAAACATTATGATGCTTTCAGTTATACACACGTAAATATTAACTTTGTGCACAGGAAATTGGAGATGTAACAGATTTATGAACAAGGAAGAAATAGTAATCTTATCAGTCCATTTTACTAGTAGGCATACCCTGGTAGCCATTTGCTAACAACTGACCCTGACTCTGTTCTAACTCACAAAGAAGAGAAAAGTGACTAGTAGAAAATTTCTACAAAGACTAATTTTGAAAGTGTCAATTGTAGAATTCGTTGGAAGATGGCTAAATTTCTAAAATCAAAATTAACATTCTATTTTCCAATTTAAAATGGAAATTTATTAAATAAAGTAAAAATGTCTACAACTTATGTAAGTCCTTATAAAGCCTAGGCTGCAATCTGTACAAAGTATAAATATATAAGCATTTAAGTTTAATATATAACTATTTAAATTTTTCAAAGTAGAAAAGATTTGTAAATATTATTTTAGAATATTTTCCTATGAAAGAGTAATTCATTATCTCTTTGAATTCAGATCTTAACACAGTGAAAAAAAAAAATTTTTTTTAAAAATCATTTCACCCCAGGCAAGGTGGAAATGCCACTAGTAAGCAGGGGATTACAGGGAGTGAAAGTGAGAGAAAAAAAACTTAGTATAAGGAGGATTGAGGAAAAAACAAACAATAAATGGGATTCAAGAAGATATAAGATGGCAATTGACATTGCATTTAAATTTTTGAAAATTGTATTTATCAGAGAAGCAAGTAAACAGAAGGGCGTTCCACAGGTGGGAAGTGCAAGAAAAGAAACTGTTAAAGTAGAAATGACCATTGCATTTAGCTACTTCAATAGTAAATGGGTGAGAGCTAGATGACAATCTAATAGCACACTTAAATTCATGTTGTTGAGGCACCAGGGGAAAAAGCTCATCAGGGCATTTGCTATGAAAATATTTGTAGAAAAGTGACTAAAGTTGAGATGCCATGTCAGGATCGATTGTATTGCAGATCTTTCTTTGGATTTTTTCAAAAAGCTTGAGATGAATAGTAGGGACACAAGACAGCACGGATGAATGGTAGATTTGTAAATGTTTCAGATGGACTGACAAGAGAAATTTTATTTTTACCTGATTAATCATTTTATTTTCAATATTTTGATAATGATTATAATAAAATAGATTTTAATAAAAAGATAGTGACTTATTCAACTATATTAAACTTTACATAAAGTACCCAATACAATTTATGTTAATTACAAAAACTGAATAAAGCTGTTGTTTTTACACACAATTTTTATGCATATTCTTAAATATATTATTTAAGAGTATTTTTAAAGGTCTTATCATAATTTTTTCTCATATGAATTTACTCACCAAGTTGGCAAAAGAGGAAATTAAATATAAGTAAAATGTGACATGAAACAAGTATTGATAAATTATATATATATATATATATATATATATATATATATATATATATATATATATAGATATCTTATGAAAAATATCAAAAGCTAATCCTGACAAAACCTAACATTCAGTCAGTTAAGTCCCATACGTGATACACGCTTGGGCGATCACGTCTCGAAAGAGACATGACTGACTGGGCAGAAGATTATCCCGCAGTAGGTTGCCATTGCTTTCTGTGGTAGACTGGTTGCCGACCAAGACTATAGAACCCAATCTGTCCTGCTATTTAATCCATAACTGGAAGGAAGAGACGGATTAATACCTTTCCCAAGGGTATTTGTGCGTAAGTGAATACAATGGATTCAACTGGAATTTGAACCTATAAAAGCTATGTGAAATACAGCTGCAAGAAGTAATTAGCATTCAGAAACATAGCAATTTTTATCAACTAATGAAGTTACAAAAACTAATATCAGGATAATTTTTGTCAAAATAAAACCCATCCGCAACAAAATTTCGCATGTTATTTTCAAAATGCTTGAATATGAATAGAACATATACAGACATAGTAAATGAAGAGACTAGATTTTCTGGTCAATTTAAGCCTGTTCTAAATATTCCTGAAGTTCTTCCAGTACTTCATTTTTATGGCCTTTGTCAGAACATTACAAATGAATGTTCATCTTGTTTGATTTGTGTTGATTAAGCTTACCTTGAGATTGTTCAAGTCTGTAAATATTTCCGTAATTCATCTAAAATTTAGCATAACTAAAGAAAGATTGAAAAAAATACATATTCTTTAGTTGATTTCCTGATAATACCTTTGTAATATTTATTCAGAAGAATAGCTAAGATGTTTAAACTTTTGATAAAGTATTTTTTTTTTTTTTTTTTTAAATAAAAGTTCATTGGTCACAGCTTTTAAAATTTCAAAAGAATGCAGAAGCTTAGCCAAACAAAAAGAATACTATTCTAGCACATTTTTGTGGACTCTTAAATAATAACAGATGCAATATGGTGTATTCAAATTCTCATTTCTAATTGGTAAATGCCAAAATGACAATTCATCTTGGGAGAAACGTCTCCTAAGTATCTTTCAAAAAAGATGCATAAATATACTTTGGCATAATTTTAAAAGATAAAAATTACAAACTAATAAAGAAGGAGAAAAAAAATGGTAAGTTTTTCTGCACAAGTTTAGCTTGTAAGCAATAATTGATAGCAAATTCTTTTAGGAGTTGAAAAAGCAGCTATGAAAAGTAAAAATTAACTCCCAACAACAATTATGCAATACAAATAGTTAAAGCATTGGTGAAATTTATTTTATTTACTTCCAAATTAAATAGTACACCATCAGTAATGTTAAAAAAGCAAAATATGGCTCATCATTTATACTATGTATTTACAAAACCATTAGTATCAAGTAAAATGTCATATATGAAGGTACATTTGCATATTTTAAAATATACCATGAAATTTAACATTCAGTCAATTATGTGCCATGCACGAACATGCTGGGGATGATCATGTCTCTTTTGATTCATGACCGATTAGGTAAAATATTTTTCCATGGGAGACTGCCATTTCTTTCTGCAGTAGACTGGTTGCCAACCAAGGTTATAGATCACAGTATGTCCTGATATTCAACCCATAGCTAAGGAGAGAAGAAATGGTCTTATTTCTCATTACTGATTTTGAGACTGAATATTATGTAATATTCTGTAAAAACAGAATTTTGTAAAAAATTTAGTTTCATCAGAGCTTGAGAAATAACCAAACAGTAGACATATTAAGTGAGTTTTATAGCAAAAATAAAGATTATGACATTTAAATTTTTTATCTTCAGAATTCTCTAAGAATAAATTGAACATAAAACTAATTTTGATGTTATTTACACATTGTTTGAGCTTTTATCCTCATCTTAATATCTCAGTTTCCCCAAGGACATATGGTTCAGTGGATAAAAGTGTTGGTTGAAGTAATCCAATGACTTGACTGAAAGAGTTTCAAGTTCAATACCTGGCTACAGCAGAAGAAAAATGAGGAGATTTGAGTTACTAAAGGGAATTAACTGAAACTGAGATATCTAGGAAAGGCATGGCATGTGGATCTAGAACAAGCTACCTCAATAGAACAAAATAAAGCATTCAGTTCAAGAATCCAATGTATATTGGCTGAAGCATACAACAACCAAAATGTTGTGAATAAAGATGAGGACACCAGTGTGAATAGTTACACATAATCATCTCAGAAATATAGATAAATTTGATATTAGAAAACAATCCAGACATTTTTTTTTTAATAAATAGTTGCATGGATATCAATCAAACTTTCTAGGTAAGATATTCATCTAATGCATTAAAAATATCATGTTGGCTAGATCATTTTAAGGGCTAAAAATCAATGATGTATTGAACAAAATACATTTGTTTGCCTCCTTTTATCTCTTGACAGACACAGCTTTAATGCTGATGGTAATTTGAGAAACTACATTTCCTTAGGAAGTCTGAGGTTGTGTCAAAAAAAAAAAAAAAAAAAATTATATTGTTGTAAATGCAAATAACGGAACAGGAAAAAAGGGAATGGTACTAAGCCTTTAACCTTTAGCACACTGCATTATTAATATTACTTCCTTTTCTACTACATTCTTTTTCAAGGCCTTTCAACTGCAGTATCATTATTGTTAATTTCACTCAAAGTTGTTTTCTGTTGCCATAGCAGGATATGACATCACAACTATGAAATTCATACTCACTATTGTTCCAAGATCAGAGTTACCTTCAGTAGCAGGATAAACGTTTTGTACAGCAAATGAAGTGACATACAGAGTGATAAATGTTTATATGAAAAATTTAAATGATGAATAAAAAGTTAAAAAAAAAAAAAAAAAAAGAAGAAAATGTCTGAATTCCCTAAAACTAAACATTGACAATTCATGTCAGTGTATCTTGGTAGAGGTTGGTGCAAATTTTGCAATGTATCTTGAAAAATGGTACTACTAGTTTAAAAAAAAAAAAAAGAAAAAAAAAATATATATATATATAAGGGAATAAGAATAAAGTGATTGCCATTATTCTTATGTAATTTTCAAATGTAAAGAAAGATTGACATTTTATAATGTTTAAATACTTCTATGATAATGTAAGACAATGTATCAAGAAGTACATCTCTATACAAAGAATTACTTGTGTTTAGCTAAATTCACTCAAGCCTTCAAGTATAAATTCTGGTATTTATTTTAAAATTCCCTTAGTTTTTATTATTGTTTTACTTTAGCAGACAGCAGCAAAAGATTAGCAATGATTTGATTTTCTTTGGATTTTAGGAGTTTTCTAATGTCAAGCAAAAATAACAAATCTGACTGACAGAACCTTTTAGAAGATGTAAAAATCTATCATCACTGACCTTAAACACATCTTCATCATTGACACAGCTAAGAAGAATCAGATAACAGGAAAAATGCACCAGGAGTAATTTGATGCAACTTCACCCTCACCTGTTGTTGCTGCTATCACTCACCCATCCCATTTCCAGGCTAATTGGAAGAATCAAAAAAGAGAGCAATGCCTCTGACCCTGTTGCAGCCATGAGAAGTGCAGAGTTGCACTACTTGAATATTTGTTCTCAAAAGGAAACCCAATCATATGCTTCCTGGAAGCCAAATTTATTTGTAATAAGAGACAACCAGATTCATGTGCAAGGGAAGACTGAAGACAATCAGCAGGTTGTAAACTTAGATTAGTACAAGAAATGGTGTGGGAGGTATTCCCACCCCCACAAAAACAAGCAAGGAGAGAGATGTGTGTGTGTGAGAGAGAGAGAGAGAGAGAGAGAGAGATACAGGCATCCTAAACATGAATCCTTTCAATATAAAAAGAGCTATTTTTGACATGGTCAGAGGCTGTCACAGAGCTACTCAAGTATTGACTATATTAAAATGTTTTCAATCGCATAAGAAGTAAAAATATAAAAAACAAACCTAGATAATAATTATAAAGAGAATAACAGGAAATTAAACAGATTAGAAAAGCCAAAATATTGTGTGAAGAAATAAAAATATAATATTCTACAATCAGAGTAGAGCTTTGTTATACTTAAAAATTATTTTAAAAATGAAGTTATATAAAAATATATGACTTCTGCTACAGGAACATTCAGATTATCAAATCACCTTTTATAAATTGCAAAAATTAGTAAATTTACCAAGTTATACAAGCATAAAAAAATATTAATAGTAAGAACATAACAATTTACACTATTTACATTGTTGACCTCATCTTTGTTGTCATATTCATATTTATGTTTCGGCCATTGTACACTCCTACCTTCTTCAGGTGATTGAATTGGATAAAAGTGGATAAAAGCATTGGTTGGAGTAATCCAGTGACTTGATCCAAAGAGTTGTGAGTTCAATTCCTACATACAGCAGGTAAACAAAAAAAACTTGGAGAGTTGAATTATTAAAGGGAAATAATTGAAACTGAGATATCCAGAAAAGGCATGGCATGTGGAACAAGAACAATGTACTCTGGTGGATGAAATAAAGGGTTCAATTAGAAATTCCAATTACCTGAAGAAAGCCAAAAGATATAAAAGCCATGAATATGACAATAAAAATGAGGACAACAGTCAGAACAATGTAAATAGTATAAATAGATACAATACCTTATCTCAGAAATAGAGACAAATGTTGAAGAATATAAGTGCTAAAAATTTATCTCAAGGTATTTTTTGCAATTATTTCAACTGTAAGAAAAGTCAAAACTTAATGTAATCATATTGTAAAAGGTTTAAATAAATAACTAGTTGTTTCTCAATGTATAATACTATGTTGAACAGGGATTTTTTTCTTTTTTTTAATATTTGCCATCCAGTAAAGAAATTAGGGGCAGGCATGATCCCAGCATGCAGCACCTTTAGAAAGTGCCCGAAAACCATACCACAGGTTGAGCAAAGCCTTGTGAGTGAAATTTGGTAGACAGGACAAATTGGAAGCCATTGATGGTTATGCTAGCATGAAGTCACAAGCCATTGTGACTGAGGGTTTGAACATTTTGGCTTTGTTCAGACTGTTGTTCATGCTAGATAACACACTTCCTGCCAGAAACTGTAACCAAGGCCCACTCAGCATAGATGCAGTATAAACCACATGTGAGCTCTGTAGATGTTGAACAAACTCAAAAGTGCCAGAGCAGGTATATGCAATAGGGATTAACTAGCCACCTTAGTAGACAGGCATCCTTGATACAAGTAGACAGCCATATAAGAATAAATAATATGTAGCTATGCATTTGATCAATGTCCTGGCCATGTGATTTTAAGGTTTTATTCTAATACAATGAAAATATAAAAATCCTACAATGAATTAACATTTTTATTTCTTTTGGTTTAGTTTATAAAACTTTCAAAAGATTTTTTTCTGCTTGTTGCACAATTAGTTCTTTGCCCCAAGATCCATTTTGTTCCCACAAATTTGAAATGGTATTTGATTAAAAGATTTCAAATTTTTACTTTAATACCTCAGTCAGTCAGTTAAGTGCTATACATGATACACACTTCTGAGACGAGTGACTGGGCAGAAAATTTTTCAACATAAGGTTGCCATTACTTTCTGCGGTAGATTGGTTGCCAACCAAGGCCATAAAACCCAATCTATCATTTCCTATTTTTCTCTACTCCTCTTACCTTCATTCAGTCGGTAAAGTGCCATACATGATATATGCTTAAGCAATCATGTCTTGAAAGACTCTTGACTGACTGGGCAGAAGATTTTTTTCCACAGTAGGTTGCCATTACTTTCTGTGATAGATTGGTTACCAACTAAGGCTACAGAATCCAATTTGTCTTGTTACTTAACCCATAGCTGGAGGGAACAGATGGATTAATACTTTTCGCAAGAGTATCTGCACATAAGTGAATGCATTGAGTTCAACTGGAATTTGAACTTGGCTCTCTGATTTCTTGTTTCAAGCACCACAATGTACATCCATGCACCTAATACCTCACCTCACCTCACTTATTTCAACCATGACAATCATTTCACTTCCTTAATTATTTCTTCATGTGCAGCTCAATTTTCATTTTTTTTCCTCTATATTACTAATCAGAAAATAATACATATAAAAGAAATATACATTTTTACAAGATATTAACTAAATATAAAAGTCTGGATTTTGATATTAATATATAAGTACAGTGCTACATGCACGGAATATGTAAACAAAGTCTAAGCAGCTGTTACTGAGTTGAGAAAAGCATGATGTATTGGATTAATTTGTCTGAAGATTGAGAATACCTACCATCTAATCGACAATTTCAAATCTTGGCTTGCTTCACAAGTGTTTATTCCAAGAGTTATTCAGCCTAGTAATGTATCACTGCTTTTTTTTTTTTTTTTTTTTAGATACGACAGGCTGAGTAAGGATCTTTAGCTTTGGATAGCAACTTGTCTAAGAGAAGGAAATCTCTGAAATAAAAACCTCTACACCTACTCTGTGTAGAATAGGGTAGGTAATCTTCCTAGAGATGATGGTGTCACGATAAAAAACACTGAGTTTTCAGTCTCCTAACTGGTTGGTGTTAGTAAGGGCATACAGCTGTAAAAGTAGCTAAATATTTAATGATGGCCGAAGTCATCAAGAAAACCCTGTCCAACCCATGCTAGCATAGAAAGGGACATTAAACAATGATGATTTTGGCTGATATATTCTTCAGTGTTCAACAAATTAACTAGTACATACTTATTTTTTTAATCTTTTAGAAATAGTTTTAGACCTTAGAGTCAAACATAATTGGAAACAAAAGAAATTTCAAAATCAAATGGAAAAAATTCTGGCTACATGTACTAAGTAAATAAATATATATTAACTAATTTTCTCAATACACTCAAAAACACTGATGATGCCATATTGTTGCCCCCCCTCCATCAATACTTATACTTTTTTGTGTCACTGTATATTAGCACTGACATAATACTGAATCAAAATCGACTTTACTTATGCAAGGTTCCAATATTTCATTCTACGCACCATCTAACAAAATTATATTATTTGAAAGAGGAGGATTAGCTCCTTCCATATATGATGACCCATGCCTGATTTCATTGTATCAACTCAGATAATGGCTTTTTCATATTTTACAAGTCTAACTTTTAGGGG
Source organism: Ascarosepion bandense (assembly GCA_037127315.1). NCBI lineage: Eukaryota > Metazoa > Mollusca > Cephalopoda > Sepiida > Sepiidae > Ascarosepion > Ascarosepion bandense. The sequence goes on along the minus strand of JBBBDQ010000894.1, from coordinate 1,178,456 downwards.
TCAGCTAATTCCTTCTTTATATTCCCTAACTGCACCAGAATTTAGTTCAGGGTCATTTTTCCTCTGTCAAAGGTTGCCTAGAATAAATTTGTTGTAAAAAGCTATCCTATTGTTTTATCAAATAACATTCAGTTAAAATGTTGTGCCCAGCCATCTTACATTGATGTCCTGTGAGATAATCTTATTCAAGGTGGATAATTATCACAACTTTAAAATGCCAGTTTGATTAAAAGAAAAAAGAACTGATGAAGAAGCAAATGTCTTGAAAGTGAACTCAGCTCACAATTCTCTAAAGTCAACATTAGACCAAGCTCATATACAATATCACCCCTATCATAAAAAAATTTTTTTAAAAAATTAGCAACACAATATGTGTTATGAACTGAGAGAGAAAAACAAAACAGATTCACTAAGTGGGCTAAATTTCAAAACCAGCAGACATTTTTGATTTCAGTACAAAAACATTAACTTTCTAGTCACAGCTCCAGATAAGGTTATTTATCCTTTTATCACACGTTTGTTCTTCAGCCTGAAGATGCCTGATATAAAGGAGTAAAATGTGTAGTTGAATAACTTTTCCATTTTCTCTTATCTCCACATCTGTTAAGATATTATTCTATATCCAATCACTACCCATAATAACAATTGGAAAGAATATATATTTTTTGGTTTATTTCCTCATAATACCATTGCAATATTTATTCTGAATAATAGCCAAGATATTTAATCTTTTGACTTAAAAAAAAAAAAAAAAAAATGCATATGATTAGCTGAACAAAAGAAAGTTATTTTAGTACATAGAAAATGTCAAGTACATAGTCCATGCTGGAGGTTCCAGAGTTTCCATTTATAACTTTTTCCCAATATGAAAGGCAAACTATTTTGGTCTTTAGCAAGTAGTAGTATTGTGTATTCAAATACACTCCCATGTGTTGAGTTTCTCTACAAATATCTTGAATCAATACAACTGAAACAGCTCAGAAAGCAATCTACCGCCACATGGTTTTTCTATAATAAATTGTATTATATGAATATTTGATATCCTGATTTAGATCTATTTATAAAAGAAACTAAAATTCACACAGATAAATTATATCGCTGAAGAAAATTGCCCATCAGATCGAACTGAACAGTGAAAAACAACAAAAATTAAAATACAAGTCTAAACAAATCCTTAAATAATGATTTGTTTCAAAATTAAACAAAAAGAGAGTGATATTTACTTCCATAAGTCATTCATATACATTGTATTAGAAAATAAATCTGATAACATCTTGTACCACTTGTTTACAATGAGTTGCAGAACCAAGAAAAAGACTAGAGAACTTTAAAGGAATCATTTCAGAGTGTATAAATCAAGGATTGAGGATAGTCCACAGTGACTATGACAAGTCAGCAGGAATCCTATAAGCACAACGAGAATGAGGAGTGTCTGCTTACTGCAAGGCATTATTATCAGAAAGGTGGAGTTTTAAGATCAAAAGAAATTTGCAAAGAGCATTTCTTCACTGGAACAGATTGCCAGAGGATTTCTACATCATCCCTGCCAAGAGTGGAAGCCTTCATGAAGAATCTGACCACTGAGATTATCAAAATAATTTTCACCCAAAACTTACATTAATTATGAGACAACAATATGTCATCATTATAAAATTAATAATAAACAAACAAGCTGAAAATTGCATAATGCAATACAAAGTCAGTTAAGTGCCATACATGATACACACTTGGGCAATCATGTCTCAAAGAGACATGACTGATTGGGCAAAATATTTTCCTAAAGTAAGCTGCCATTACTTTCATCGGGACATGTATTCAGTTACAACCCTGTTTATTTTTGTCTGCCAACTGGACGCTAGTTGGACACATCAGGAAGGTGAGTCTCAAACTCTTGAATGTTCACCTTCCTACAGGGAGACAAAAGAAGACCACCATGTTGAAAGGTAAGTTATTTGACTTCTACAGATAGATTGGTTGGCAACCAAGGCTAAAGAACCCAATCTATTCTGCTATTTAACCCATAGATGGTGGGAGAAAAGATGGATTAGTACTTTTCCCAAGGCTATTTGAGCGTGAGTGAATGAAAGAAATTCAACTGGAATTTGAACTTGGCACTGATTTCTCGTTCTGAGCTGATATCCACTGCACCACAATGCAATACAAGATGAGGATTTGGAGAGTAAGTGAAAGATGATCCAAATTATAACAATTTTTAATAAGTAGAAATACCATTCTGAGAGAAAAAGAAAAAGCATCAATATTTCATTTCAAGAATTTATTATTTAACCCAGTTGTGGTCCAACAAACATACAACTGGTAAAATATCTTCTGATGCTGATACGTTGGTGACATTAACTGCAGGTATGAGTTATTAAAACTGTACAAGGATTATTTACATTTGGATCATTGTCTTCATCTTTGTTGTTTTTATCAAAGCATTTTGCTCATTGTGCTATCTCACCTTGTTCAGGTGTTTGTTGATACAAGCAAACTTCAGGGAATTTATAACAGAACCCTTTATTTAATCTGGTGGTGGTGGTGGTGAGTAAATTGTTCTTGTTCTGTTGTCCATGTTTAGGGATATATTGTCTTGTCCTTTCTTTAGTATTGTTCTGTTACTGCTCACCCAATTTCTGCTGAACTTAAGTTTGAGTTTCATAAGACAAAAAGCTAGTAGATTAGAGTATTGGCTTGTGAATTTGGTGATATAGCAAGTCTCTTGAGTTCAATCCCTGCGCGAGTTAGTGCAGACTGAGACTCAATGGAAATAACAAACATTGAACAAGAGAAGATATCTCTAGATATGGGCAGTAGTAGTAGAACAATCTACACCCATAAATTAAATAATGGGTTTAGCCTGAAATTCTCCAAAAGTTAACCAGATTGATGAGCACCTGAAAAATCCAAAGGTCACAACAGCTGAAACATTGTGATAATAACAACAAAGATGAGGACAATAATCCAAATGTAAATAAAAAAAAACTCCTCACCCCAGAAATTGAAACTGAAATTGTACAAGGGTTGTATCAGTTAGGTAGAAATTACAGTTTAAGCTTTTTAATCAGATACATCAGAAAAGCTGTTTGAAAAGTACAATATGTCAATTTCTTTTTTTAACACATTTTTTTTTTTTTTTATAAGCGTTTCACCCCTAGTAAGGCATGTCACTGCCACTACTGTGCAGGGGGTTACGTAGAGTGGAGAAAGGCTGATTAAATATAGGAAATAACAGAGGGCGGGTGAGGATACCGAGAATGAGGGTTGGGTAGATGAGAGTGTTGTGAGAATAGTTGGGAGTTAGTGTGATAGGAGGTGTCTATTGACCCTACATTTAAACACCTGGAGATTGTAACTGTCGGGAAAGCAGACTTGTGGAAGGGAGTTCCACAGGCGGGAAGCGCAAGAAAAGAAGCTGTTGGAGTAGAATTTACGGTTACATCTTATTTGTTTAACTGTAAAAGGGTGGGACCTAGTTGCTAATCTAGTATCTCGTGTAAATTCGTGCTTAGGCAGCACCAGTGATCTAAGCTCATCGGAGCAGAAGCCATGAAAGTACTTGTAGAAGAGGCACAGGGAAGCTACATCACGCCGGTGTGAGAGCGGCTGCAGCCGGTCTGCCAAGTCAGTATCAACCACGTTACAGATCCTCCTTTGTATTTTGTCAAGAAGCCCAAGGAGAGCAGCAGGGGCACCCGACCAGATATGGCAGCAATATTCAATACACGGGCGGATGGTAGATTTGTATATGTGCAGAATAGTTTCAGGTGGGAAAAATTTCCGGGCCCTGCACAGGGAGCCGACTTTCATAGCAGCAGATTTGGCAATGGATTCAATATAGTCATTCCATTTGAGGTCCGCCGAGAGTGTAAGGCCAAGGAGGCGTAGTATTTTACTCTCTGGGAGGCTAGCCTGTCCCATGCTAATGGGAGGTAGATGCGATTGTCTATGGTGGTTAGTTGATAACAGCTTTGTTTTGGAGGCATTGAAATTTACCAACCATTTCCTACCCCAGGTCACTACGGATTGGAGGTCCCTTTCAAGTGCGGCAGCGAGGTTCACTTTGTCGTCCAGACCTGGTTTCTGATCGATGCGGGAGTAGATTGTTGTGTCGTCGGCATACATGCCAACTTGGGATCTAATGGTGTCGGGGAGATCATTAATGTAGATCAGAAATAGCGTAGTACCTAGGATAGAACCTTGAGGGACGCCCGCGTTCGTCTGGTAGTTTTGGGAGGCATGCCCATTTAATACCACCTTTAATGTGCGGTTAGAGAGGAAGGACTGGATGAGATCAAACAGATGTCCAGTTATCCCATAGCTCCGCAGTTTGCACAAGAGGCCAGCATTCCAGACCCTGTCGAATGCTTTGGAGATATCCAAGGCAACGGTTCGGGCTTCACCATTCTTGTCGAGTGCCTGGTATATGTACTCGGTAATGGTCGTTAGCATATCAGCAGTAGACCTGGTGAAGCGAAACCTATACTGTTTGTTAGAGAGAAGCCCGTTGGTCATAAGGTGCTGAATCACCTTGGCGTTGATAATGGCTTCGAAAATGCAAAAAAATATAAAAAAACTAAAGTCAAATTTGATTAGACTGTGGAATCCTTCGTGATTGAGTGGTCTAAGACGCACCAGATCAATTGGTGGTTTCTCCTTATGTTGATAGGGCCATAAGTTCGAATCCTGCTTAATGACACATATTTTTGCAACAAAATTTATCATAAATAATCAGGCTGGTAGAAATAAATATACTTTTTGATTAAAAATGAATATCTACTCAAATACGAGTATTGATTAAAAAATAATGTTCAAACAAATAAATTAAATATGTCAGTTGTTAAAACCATTTCACTAATCTTCGAGATTTTCTGTAACACACACACACACATCTCTCTATTATTATAAAGATCGTTGTGTGTGTGTGTGTGTGTGTATGTATGTACATATATATATATTTCCCTTTTGTCATGCTGGGGTGGGGGTGTATTATTTTTTTCTTCTTTTGTCTTAATGTAAGATACTCAATATATATATTGCCATCATTTTAGATGGCACTATTCCACTCATATTTAATATACTTTCAATGGTTACCTTTAATTTACACATACAAAATGAACAATTAAACAAAAGCAGAGACAATGCACAATAAAATATGAATTTTATAATTTTGTAATGGGAAAAAGTATTCAGATGTTATTAAATATTTATCACAAAAATATTATTTAAGAATGAATATGTGTAGATGTTACTGCACATGTAGAGAAACTGTTGGTATCTTCCAAAGAAACTTCATTAGGTTCTGATTCCATCGCAGTTATCATTCAGTACTTCACCCTGAATCGACCAAAAAAATTCAGGATGTAAAATTAGTAAATACTAAACACTTCAAATACCTTGGTGCATGGATCTGTTATAACAAATTTTCTATCTGAGAACAGGAAATTGAACATGGTAAACATGCAGAGGAAATTTTACCCAATACCACAAATTGCTATAAAGCCAAAACATCAACTTGAAAACTAGTCATGTTCTTAAATTGTTTCATCATATTGAGACTTTGAGATATCATGCATGGCATCACACCAATTCAGAAATATGTAAACTGTCAGCTGTATTCAACTGCTTCATAAGATCAATGGTGACAAAAGGCTTTGAGTGAGTGAAGCCTGAAGGTCATGGCAAAAAACACTTTTCTTTAAATATCATAGACTGATGTTACAGAATCAAAGAATTGTATCAAATAATAGAAACCATATCAATTGAAGACTACCAACAGTGGCAACAACTAAAATGGTTAGAACATCCAACTTAAAAAAGACAGAATCAAGATTCATTTGCCTAATCAGTAAAAAAGAAAAAAAAAAGAAAAAGAAATTGACATCGCACACTACTTCAAATAAAAGGTTAGGAACCCCCCCCCCAAAAAAAAAAACATCAACATTGGAAAGAGAAATAACAGCTACTGAACTTAAAGAACCAGTTTTTTTGAAAAATTATTTTAAGAGGAAGATTTTATAGATTTCAACCAAAAGTGGTACTAGATGCTCAATTAATGAATTTCAAATGTTTCCTTGTAGGGAAATGGCTAATATTACAATTACCTTATTGTTGTGTTTTAAATAAAGTTGTTCACAACCAAACAAAAGAATGATGCATTTTAGCAACATAATGAAGACAATTGTCAAGATATTATTTAGAAGTAGAAGAAATTTGGCACCTCTAAAAAAAAAAAATCCTCAAACTAGTATGGTATAGTAAATTTCTTCACAAGCAACTCAAAAAATTCCAAGATTAAGCAAATTTAATGGTCAATCAGAAAAAGATCCAAAATAATTTAAGAGCAGCTAGCGAAGAACTATTAGTAATGAACTGCATATGAACAGTTTAAAAACCTATACCACATGGAAAATACCTTTATTGAATGGAGGAAGTCACTGTGAGTTTCAGATGAAGTTTGGTCATAAGCATTTAAGAAATGTATTAATTTCTGGAAGAATGTTTTTTACTAAGTTTGTATTCCAGTTAAAAGGAAAGTTATTAATCCACCCCTTCTCCCTCCAACTATGGGTTGAATAACATTACAGATGGGGTTGCAACCAGTTAACTGCAGAAAAAAATGGCAATCTATTGCGGGGAAAATCTTCTGCCCAACCAGTTATGTCTCAAAAGAGTCATGATGACCCGTGAGTGTATTACACATAGCACTTAACTGACTGACTGAACTTTGAAGAAACAAAATGAAAATTGAATTGATTGACTACAAACCAAACTATGTATAGAGAGAGAAAAAAAAATAGAGATGCCCAGGGAGAAAAAAAATATAATTAGAAGTATATTAAATAAGTATTTTTCCAAAGTACAAATACTTCTTCTTCACCCAGTATAGATACAGGGAAAATAATCTTTATTGCCTTGCTTCTACAACACAGATGTCAAAGATGAAATATCTTCAGGTACAATGGGTCAACTCAGTTCTAATTCCAAGCTCATTACTCAATCAAAGCACCCATATAATGATTGCCCATTCCCAAAATCACAAAGAAATGACATTTTACCGCAACAGAGGTAGTGGTCATTGAAAATAGCAGTCATTTTGAAGACAATCTTTTCATTATCCGTTTATAGGTTTTGCTCAAATTTAATAGCATAGTGTGCACCATATGGCATGATAATCTAGATCAGATGTATGTCACAATCAGTTATTTTACACACAGATGGAATAATCAATAGTAAATCAAGTTTTTTTTTCTCTTTTCTGATGCAGATAATCATTGTTATTCAATAGGTTTTTTTTCTATGCTTTCTGTGTTTTTCAACATCAAAATTTATGAGTAGAAGATATTAATAAACATCAGTTTTCCAGTGCATATTCCCAATCCTGAAGCTAGACGAGGAAAACCTGACAAGAGACTTAACACATGCGCCTCAATTTTATAATTTAAATCTATTTAACCCTTCCTGGTATGAAAGATTATTTTCGAAACATCATTGATCTTTATTAAAAGCAAATACTGACCTAGCGGTCATTTTGCACTATAAATTTCCAAAGTTTTTTTTTTTTTTTTTTTTTACAGATATTTCAAAATCGTTTACTTAAAAGAGTATAAAGTGTGAAAGAGAGAGAGTGAAAGAAATTCAAAATTAATTAAAACTGTGTCTAATGACAACAGTTTTAAATGGTCTTAAAAAAAACAAAACTTATTAGCATTCCTGACAATAACAGCATCTCTGTTATAAGCAACCTTATAGCTTATGGATACTTACAATAGCATTGCCAGATTAAGCTGCAAGTAGGAAATTGGTCAATATCTAAAAACCTAGTATGACTAAATTTTGAATGGATTTCCTTTTCAGTTTTTGCCCCGTTTATGATCAACCATTCTGAATTACAATTAAGGTTTTTTGATGTGCCCCACCAGCCTTACTTAGAAGGTGATGCGGTGATTAGTTTCACTTTTATATTCTTTTAACACTACTGCAAGGAATGGAGTCATGTTCCCCTCTGTCTCAAATATTTCTCTGTAGGGTGGAGTTGCTTCTAGACTCTGCACATAATGTAAATATTGAATCTTTTCATTTAGCATTACATTTTATTCAGCTCCTGACTGTCAGTTACTCCCAGCCAGTGTGTGTGTGTACATATGTAAGCAGCCCCATCACTCCTATCCTGAAACATTGACCTTACATTCTCATCTGTGGTGGCTGAGATACTGTCCCATTCCTGTCTGTAGTGATTGTTTATATCGATCACTCCCATGTATTTTTGTTCTCACACTTGTGAAATTAGAAGCTCTGTGAAGTCAGATGCTTTTTGCATCCAGCAACTGAGAGTAAAATCAGATCAATTCTGCTGCTGATGTACATGGTTTGGTGTGAAATTGAAAGAATAAACGAGTGGTTCCTAAATAGTGCAGCATGCTTCATATGTGTGGAGAAAGAGGATAGCGGGTGGGTAGAATGGTTGAAATTTCAAAAAATTCATATACCAAAAATAAATATAATTTCAATGATAATGATGACTTTGTATTCGCAGTTATCTCTCTCTCTGTTTTTAATTGTTAAATGTACTTCTGATTACATAATCACATTCTGAAAATGTGTCTCAGAAAAAAAAATAGTTTGTCATTTTACTTCATTATACTCTCAACAAAGTATAGCCTTAGAATTACAAAGTAAAATTCACAATTTAGTTGTGTTAAGTTTTCAAACATTGCTCCAGTTGGCAATTACAACATACTAATGTGCTTAGTAAAGTAAACTGAAACCAATGCTGTATTTTCTTTAAAAAAAAAAAAAAATTTAATGGTTACATGAAAATTTAAAGAGACAAGTAAGAATTTTTTTAAATTACAAGTTAAATATATATTTTCCTGTATATTTTTTACAAAACTTATCAGATAATACCTTTTTGTTTTTTTTATGTTTTTTAAAATCATATCACCCCGAGAAGGTGGTAAGGCCACTGGTGTGCAGGGAGTTACGTAAGACTGAATAGATTGGAAAAGAGAAAGCCAGAAACCACGTCCTAAACAGGGAACAAGGGATGAGCCTCTACACCTGTTCAATAGACATGGGTGGAGTGTGAACCGGGCCTGTGAATGATAGAAAATCTCCTCACAGATGAAAAGAGACTTAAAGCAATAGAAATGTGATCTCCAGAGGGATACTGAGGATACCTTGGACCGAACATGTGAACAACAATGTTTTAGAGAAAATGGAACCAAAAAAGATTCTTATACTTAGCATCAGAAAGAAACAGATGAAATGTCTAGAGCACGTAAAGAGGAAAAAGAGCTTGGAAAATTTGATACTCACAAGACAGATTGCAAGCAAGAAAGACACATGAAAACAATGCATAACCTACCTAGCAATCTTGAGTAAATGGATAACAAAACAAGGTTTAGGAGAGATGACAAAATTTATTAGGAGCTTTAAAGAACAAAAAAATTGTAGAGAGTCATGGACACCAACGTCCTGGAGAAGCATTACACCATTAGCTTATTGTACCTTCAAAGTAGTTCACTCCCCATGTCATGATGACTACTGTTTATCTTAATGCAAAATTTATAAACAAGCAAATGCAGCCTCTATTGAAACACATTGAGTTTTACAATGAGTGAAAAAAAAAAAAAATCTATTATTTGGAAATGAATAAAGAGTCATACACAATACACACTTGGCCGATCATGTCTCTTTTGAGATATGACTGAGTAGGTAGAAGATTTTCCTGCAGTAGGTTGCCATTTCTTTCTGTGGTAGAATGGCTGCCAACCAAGACTGCAGAACCTAATCTGTCCTGCTATTCAACCATGATAACACCCAGTCAGTCAGTTAAGTGCCATTTACGATACACACTTAGGCGATCATGTCTATTTCAATCCATGACTGACTAGGTAAAAGACTTTCCTGCAGTAGGTTACCATTTCTTTCTGTGGTAGACTGGGTATCAACCAAGGCTATATAGAACCCAATCCATCTTGCTATTCATAGCAGGAGAGAGAAGAGATGAATTAATACGTTTCCCAAGAGTATTTGCACATAAGTGAATGCAACGAATTCAAATGGAATTCAAACTTGGCTCTCCGATTTCTCATTCAGAGTCGATAACCATTACACCGTAACACACATGAACAAACAGTATGGAAGTGAAATGTTTGGTCGTAACTGGAAACTGTTTTCTTTAAAAAGGGGAAGAGATTTTATTAGTTTTACAAAATTACCAAGATTTACTAAGTCACCATTTCCATGATAACTGGCAAAATTTCTCAACTTTCTCTGAAAATATCAAAGAAACAAGAAGCTATTTGAGGAAATTTGGGGGTCAGAACAAAAAACTTCACAATAAAAGCAACATAGATAAGGGCAGCAATTTATGGGCATCAATATTTAGCAATAATGACAGCTTGTATCAAAGACATCAACAGATTAACAAGAAAGCTATAAAGACTTAATTGTTATTGGTTGGGTTTGTCTATAGATAAATTGTACTTTTTTTTTCAGATTCTAGTGCTTATTTTTGAACATGGAATATGAGAACAAAGAATCAAGAAAAATAGCAGAAAGTATAAAGATTTAGCAGAGTAAAGAGAGCTGAATTTTTTCTAAATCTGTCTCATCTCTTCCATTAATAAATCTTTTTTTTTTGTTTACCTTATCAGTATTTATATAGTTATAGAAAAATGCAAAACTTTTGTCTCTTTTTGTTGCTGTTATAAGTGTGGAAAACAATGTTAACAATTGTACAGAAGAGACAAAAACAATATTTGTCTTTTTGGGAAATCCATTTACATCAGAGTAGTCACATGACATTTGATTTCTTCCTACCAAAAGCAATATTTTAATATCAACAAAAGGTTTTCTAAAAAGAAAAAAAAAAAAATTGACAGCATAAAATATAAAGCAATTTATAAAACAAGCAACTGCTGCTTTTGTTTACAAATATCACTCAGGCATTCACTAGTATTCTGAAACAGTTACAACTTCTTTGTCTTGCAGATCATTTACTAATGTAAAGTTCAATCTTCAGTGGCCTTGTGCCAGAGTAAGCTTAGTAAATAACTATAATTATTTTTTTTACAAAATAATTCTATAAATAAATAAAAATTAATTGAATAGTAAGAAAATAAGCCTAATATCTTTCATGAGTCTGCCCACCATAAATAGCATTTGTTTTTTTTTGGGTTTTTTTTGTGGTAGATTTTTTGAGATAGCATTTAGAGAAGAATTGTAAGAATGCAAAGATTTTATAAAGAACTGAATACAACTATAAAAACTACAGAGTAACTAAGAATAGACAAGTTCTGGCAAAAAATCAACTCTAACCTAAATAGTCATGTGACTATCTCATGTAAAGGCGTGATTTCAGATTTTGCTAAGTAACAACTATAAAATGACATGTCAGCAATTATTATAGTCCATTTTCAATAAAGCTGCAGAGAATATTTTGTACTAAGGTATTGTTAGTAAATACAAATGTTAAAATCAGTCAGCTCAGAAAGTAAATAACACAAAAATTTTCTGCTTGGACAATAGCTGTCATGAATTAAACTGTGATGCAAATGTATTTGTTTCTTGTAACCAAAACGACTTGATTCTGCTGAAAGATTTTGCATAAACAATTGAATGAAAGTTTTTTTTTTTTTACTTCTTTTAAATAAAGTTTTTCTTTTAGAAAGGAAAAAAATAAAGTCTTTATCTTCAGTAAATTAGTAAAAATGTTAACCTTTTTAAATTTTTCAATCAGGATTGTCCTGCTTTACCCCAAAATTTACATTTTAAAGCTCAGTTTTAGTGTCAGTCTTTCATTTTATAATAGGTATTGTCAGTATTATGGCATTAGAAGACTGAATGAACCAAGCAATGAAAAGTGGTGATTCTTATCTCGAGAGCCATAAACTGTATGCGAAGGATTTTTTTTTCTGTAAATGTCTGAGAAGAAAACTATTCTTTATTCCTTTCATGGCAAGAGTAATGCAACTATGAATGCTTAAAAAATACACGAGTAGGTGTTGGTTATTTGAGTAAGTCTAAGGGTAATATGAAACATGAGGAAAAGTATGAATAAAAAAAAAAACACATGAAAATGAAGAGCAAGAGAAGAAAAAAAAGAAAAAAAAGAAAAAAAAAAGGAAAGATGGTTGAGGGATTACAGCAGACAATCCAGTAAGAGGTTTGAACCCAAATATAACTGTGTGTTAGAGAGAGAGAGAGAGAGAAAGGAAAAATAGACAAGCAGAAATAATTTACATCATATTAGTAAATGAAATTGTATACAGCAGAGAGTGGTAGTTGCAATAATAACAGTTTGTCGGCTTGTGGTATTTGAATGAAAAACTAAAGATAATTCTTGCACAAAAGACAAAGGCCATAAAAAGTGAGTGGAACAAAAGTTTGAGTAAAACTAAAATAGTTTCAATAATAAACTGAAGAAAGCTGGATGTTGTAAACAGAAGACAAAAAAGACAGAAAGGAATTACAAATGTTAAAAAAAAAACGAAACAAAACCAGAGATAAAATAAAAACACACACACACAAAAAAAGATTTGACTATAATCCAGTTCACAGTCTTCCCCAGTCTTCTGAACTGGTGTAAAGATTTATCCTTTGTTTTCTGTTTAGGATTGAGTTTCCAGTTCTTTCTAAAGTCTACTTCAACTTGGAGTAGATAGACTAAACTATCGCCTATTGAACAGGTGAAGAGGCTCATCCCTTGTTTCCTGTTTAGGATGCGGTTTCTGGTTTTCTCTTTGCCAATCTTCTCACTTTTTTTTTTTAATTGGAGTAGATAGATCTATCTATCGCCCGGTTCACACTCCACCCACGTCTATTGAACAGGTTAAGAGGCTTGTCCCTTGTTCCCTGTTTAGGATGTGGTTTCCGGCTTTCTCTTTTCTGATCTTTTCACTATTACGTAGTCCCCTGCACATCAGTGGCATTACCGCCTTGCTTGGGGTGATACGATTAAAAAAAAAAAAAAAAAAAAAAAAAAAAAACCTAAAGCTTGTCTTTTCTCATACTAATACGACTCCACACAGTAGTTACCTATCTTGGGCTTTGTATTGAGTAAACATTAGTTAAAAAAAAAAAGAGAAAATGAAAAAAAAGGCAATTTAAAAAAAAAAAAAAAAGATAATTTGACGAATATTTTCTGTTTTCGGATTTTTTTAAGTGCAATGCAGAGAAGCAGGAACATAAATTAAGCTGAATGAGAAATGTATTAAAATTAAAAAAAAAAAATGCAAACAACACTTACTTATCATAATAATTAAAACATTGCAACATTAAAAATTACATGAATAGTGGGGAAGATAAAATAAAAATCCTATAAGTTCTAAGATAGATAAAGTCTTATTTATTTAGTGCCTCATTGATCTGTTAATTTCCATCTCCAATTGATCTAGTGATCCAAGATTAGCATATCTTGGTTACCATCAATTTGCTGACCAACCAAATTGCACAACTGAAGTATAGAACAGGAGGAGGAGGTGAAGGAGGAGTACATTGTTGGTGCACACACACACACACACAAACATTAGATCTATTTAAATAGCAATAAAATATACGAATATATCAGTAAACGTGTACATGTAAGTGGGATGTATGTACACATACAATGGAATAAAATTTATGTACAAATGAATGGAGGGTGGAACTATGTGCATATGAATAAGTCTTAGTCATACCTATTTTATAAGATTGCATCTGTGTTCACCTATTCTTAAAATGTCTGAATAGCAACAGATACATATCTATAAATTGCTTAGGCTTTGCAAATAAATTCTCTCGCAAAAATTATTAAAAAGTATCAATAGCCTTTTAATTATAAGCACAAGGCAAAACTCATCAATAATAACTGAAGTATACAATTATTTAGCAAAAATATTTCACATCCCAATTAAAAAAAATTAGTGACTGATTTTTGCATAGCATACGTCTTTAAAAAATATTTAAAAAACACACTGAATTTTTGAAGGTCTTGAAATCATTATTATAAAATCCCCAGTGCTTACTCACATTAGTAATAAAAAATATTTTTAAAAAAATGATGACTATATATGCATGAAGTTTTACTTTTTGTCCAATTATCAGTGTTCTAATAGCCTTGTCTTTTTACAGAGTTGTTCCTTTCAACAGTCCAACATTGAGTTGTCTTTCATTGACACTCCCTATACAACAAAAGTTGGCAATGCAGTAAAAAGTGACAAGGAAAAAAAACATACATAAGATTTCAAATAGAGAAAGTATTGAAGAGAATGATAACATGTGTCTACTGTTCAGTTAGTTAAGTGCCATGTGTAATACACGCTTGGGTGATCATGTCTCAAAAGAGACATGACTGACTGGGTAGATGATTATCCTGCAGTAGGTTGCCAGTTACATGCCCCAAATAAAAGCAAAGAAAAGCAAGTGAATTCATAAGTATAAATCCATCTGCGAAACCAAAAATATTTTATTGGTGTCAATACATATATATTTTATAATATAAATTATGAATCTATTAAAGTTTTATACTCCAAATGAAGATAACTATAAAGTGGTATGAAGCATCTAAAATAAGCATCAGTAAAAAAAAAATAAAATGTTTAATATTTTCCTCATCTTATCCTCAAGTATCCTAAACTGAAATCAATCTTTCACATCAATGAGGGTCCATTATAAATACATACAGTTACATACATGAATGTCAGAAATGTGAGATGTACCCAGAGAGAAAAATTTACATATTGCATTTAAAGATAATATTACCTAAACACACACCATAGGTGTAAATGTGGGGGGTAATGCCATCCCTGTATATATATATATATATAAAATGCTGCATGTGTACAACTACAGAAAATTACTATAACAATTAAAAAAGCTGTTAATGTCAGACCATTGGCACAAAGCAATCTGGTCATTCAAAACCTATTTTTGATGTTTGTCTCTAAAGGTTTTTTTTTTCTGCACACAACTCCGGAAGAGTAGGCTAAAAAAATATTAACATAGTAACTCATGTTAATACACAATCTGCTATAACACAGTAAGCAAATGATGACATACTCTGAAATTTTGACTATTTATTTTTTTTTATATTAGAGGTTTATCCCTTGTTTCATTTTTAGGATTAGTTTTCCAGTTCCTTCTAAATTCTATATCAACTCTGTACTTCTAACATCTCCACCTAAACTCTGAAATTATTACTATTTATTCTTTCCACAATAGGATATATTCAGTTATCACTTCACCCCAGTCTATTAAACAGGTATAGAACTTTATCCCTTGTTTCCTATTTAGGATTGTGTTTCTGGCACCTGAAGTCTTTTCTCTCTCTTTCACTCCCACTAGCCCCTTGTGTCTTACATAGGTTGAATGAAAAAAAGAAAGAGAGAGATGAAAATCAAATATTACATGAAAACTACAAATAACACATACAAAAAAGTATCTTATTAACATGTTGGGTTGTTGATGTTCTTGCTAATTCTCAAAGGAAACCAATTCTTAAGAAAAAAAAAGAAACAGACATTTTCAGTATTTGTAGTTTGTACAAGGACCTTTGAATTTGAGGAGTAATAAGCAAAGATTCAGATTTCTGGCAGTCATGTATTTCTGTCAAATGTTTCAGCTTCACAAGTGATAGATTTTTTTTTGTTACATTTTTATGAAACTTTGTAGTCAAGTTTCCAATGAACATGTTAAGTGGATTATTTTCTTTACTCATAAAAAGTCCCTGAATTCATAAGTATAAATCCATCTGTGAAACCAAATTTTTTATTAAGGTTCAAGAAAGCCTTGTTGATAATGTCAGTAAAATCAATTAAAATTAACTCTGAATTTCTCTTGCATTCCTACTGTGTATATACATGTCTGTTCAGCGATTATATGACATAGCACTGAAATACTATAAAACAAACGTTTTTATTCAATACTGATTACCTAGCAAATATGTTTTTAGAGCTACCGGCAGCTATGATATATTAAAAATATTGAAGTTAAAATGCTCTTAGATTTTATATATTATGAGCTTCTTATGTTCAGTTAATATTAAATTTTGGGGTATTTTCAAAACATTTGTTTGTTTTTGATGTTTCATTGGAGGAAAGAAAAAAAAAAGATGATATCTCTGCCTGTGGCAAATTGCTCAACTCTCTTGATTTTCATTGAGTATGTAGGTGAGTGTGTGCATGTGTGTGATTTTTTTTCTTTTTTTTACAAGCTGGAACATCCATGAGTAGGCTGCTGGGGTGGGGGTGTTTTTATCAAGTCCCCCATCTCTAGAAAGATTGCCAAGCAAGGATGAAGAGTTTCTGCCCATTAGATAATAGGCAGATAATAAGGTTTCATTCAAACACACCTTATTTTATAGAAACTAGCTAATCTTATAAATACAAAATAGATTAAAAACAAACAAAAAAATATAAACTAACTGTGAATATAACTTAAAAAAATAACATGATCTTAAATTTTGTAGAAACCAAAAATACACTGACAAATTTTAATAAAACCAAAAACGTTTTCACAATTTACATACAAACATGTACTTTTTATTCTATCTGCACAAACAATTTTTATTTTATTAAAAGGTAGGTATATTTTAACATTTTACTGCAATTTCAAGACAATCATGTAAGAAAAATAAGTAGAAACAAAATGTTTTTTTTTCTTTTAGCAAATATAGAAACAAAAAGCTGAATTGAAAACTTCCATTTCTGCTATGAATATGAAAGAAACAAAATCTGTTTTAATATTTATATATTTTTACTACACTATGACTGCCACATTATCCACTTAAAGTAAGAGTCTACACACACACACCTGCTAATAATGTAAAAAAAAAAAAAAAAAAAAAGCCTATAATTTCTTTATTCTTCTCTTCATTTGTCAGTTGTTTTATCCCTAGATTTTTCTTTCGTATGCATACAAAATCTTTTATATGCAAGGCTGACTTAAACATAATCCAAGATTATCTGAGGCATTTGTTCCTTAACATTTCACCTGATTTAGATTTCTGAAATAATAATCTGTAAAGAATGAGAGAATATAAGGGGTAGGGGAAATCTTGTGGGAATCAACTTGGCTGTATTAAACTATTTTTTGAACTTTTACTTGTGATTGAATGAGACCAAAGGCTAATTTGTAATTTTTCCCCTCAATGATTTAATAAAATAAAAACAATGGCAATATTCATGTCCGAGTTAATCTCAAAATGATAATTTCAACCTGTTAAATCATCAAAAAGGAAAAAAATAAAATGGTACAAATTTATAAATAAAATTTAATGAATAATGCCTTAGTAAATTTTAAGAGCTTAGTTTTTGTATAAATTTGTGGGATGAGGAGTTACTTTCATTTGGACTGTTATCCTCATTTTTGTTGTTATCAACACAACATTTTGGCCACTGTCTTCTTTGACCTTTGTCAGGTGTATATCGATTCAGATAACCTGCAGGGAATTCTAGACCAAGCTCTTTCAGAATTCTCTGTAAATTATCCAAGATTGATATACACCTGATGAAGGATAGAGGGCACAACGGCTGAAATGTTGTGATAACCACAACAAAGATGAGGACAATAGTCATAAATATTTAAAATTTTAGTCTAAAAACAGAAAATGTCATTTGAAAATTAGCAGTTACAGAAGTAGAATTTATCAATAAGGGTCTAATTCTAGAACCCCAAAATTATGTTAATATTCTACAAGTTATTTAAACTAGTATTTTATCTTTCTATTTTTTATAATTTCAGACAATGTATTTTTCAGCATTCCTCTGGTATATAATTTTCTGGTAGATATTTTTTCTTTTATAAATAGTTTTAGATCTGTCAGATTTCTGCAGACAGCTATAAACCACAAAAGGGAAAAACCCAGTCACATGTATTGAGTAGATCAACACATTCTAATTTTTCACTACATGCATAAGACATTGACAATACCATTTTTTTCCAGTTATGGAAGCACCATGTGGTAACTTTTGCTTTCTAAATATAACCTATGCAGCATTCAATTCTAAACTGAATTTATTTATCAAGCTCATGTATGCAGCCTGTTTTATGCCCTACAGTAAGGTTTTCCAAATTTTGACTTAATTCTATAGAGAACTGTGTGCCTTTTCTCCTCTCTCTTTATATATATATATATGAGAGAGAGAGAGCGCGCTTTATTATATGTGATTACATGTGACTAATAGAATCAAACCCCAATGAACATTCAAGTATATTGTTCTTTTTTAAATTATAAATTTTTTTTTTTAATTCTTGTCTTTTAAGCAGATCTCTGAAGAAGCTTATTAAAGTGAAACATTAAATTAAGATACTTTTCCTACTTTGTTCATTACTTATTTATATATATATATATATATATATATATAATGCCCTACTTGAGCATATCACCTGAGATTATGGCTTGTTTTGATATTCAATAAATCCTTTATATTTAATATTGTAATGGTATGGAATATATAAGGGTTTTGTTTCCACAAGAAAGCCCAACTGAATTTCTGCAAACTAGAACCTAATAAAAAATGAGAAAATGAAGACACTTTCTAAATCCTTTCAAGAAAGTGTTAGCCCAATAGAATACTTAATCACTTAGCAATAGAACGCAAAATATCTTTTGTTCTTTTACTAAGTTCCTGAGCAGTTAAAACAATATATCAATATATTTTCTTAACTACTTTAACAAAGATGTCATAATCTGTTCAAATGTAGAGAGAATTTAAATGACTAAAACCTTATTTGCAGCATTTTGATTCTGTAGGATGGTTAAAAACAAAATGATAATATAGTTTTAACCAGTTTCGCCATTAAATTGTATCATTGTCAAATAAGCCTGTTTCCATTTCATAGAGAAGTCACCATATATTAAAATAGTGGTTCAATTATTAGAGACAGAATTTATGTAATGAAACCCAACTGCAAATGAATTGTTCATCATCTACTATAGGCACCAGAATAGGTTTTCTAGAGAAACCTATACTGTTGTTTTGATTGTAAATATGTTGAGAGTACTTTCAGTCTACCATCTAAAAGTTTCGTCTGGTTAATCATATATAATAAGCACTAAAATATGAAGAAACATTCTAATCAATATTACTTATCTGAAAATAAATTTTAACACTTTAAATTATTTAGATTCAAACAAGAGATGAAAATTCAGTATAAATAGGGTCTGAATCAATATTTTCTGCACATTGGCTTTAGATCCATATGCCAAATTTCAATGTTTTTGTTTTTCTAACACATTGAAGTTGAAGAGTTTTTATTACATTATTATTTTTTTTGTTTCATCCATTACTGCAATAGGCAAATATATAGATGTAATAAATAATTTTTAATAGATGTAATAAAATAATTTTTAAAAGCAAGCCACAATGAAAATCTTTATAACTGATACAGTATAAAAATATTAATTGCAATTGTTAAAAACAGAAATTAACAGCATTCAACAATACCAACCTTGGGTATTAAACATCACAGCAAATTCAAATTAATTGTCTACTTAGTTGGACTAATAGTTTTAAATAAAGAAGTTGTACAGTATGCCATGAGTACTGCTCTGAAAGTAATGCCTTTTATTTATTTCCATAGGAACTACAACAGAAACATAGGAAGATAATAATATAGTTAGATAAATTAAGTTTTTGTCTCAAAAACACTATTTCTTAGATGCAACAACTGCAAATGGCTATGAATTTGTTAATAAAATACAGCTCTTCATTTCATGGGTTGATAAAAAAAATACAAGGCTAAGAACCTAGCTTATCACATACATCATTATCCTGATTGAGGCAATCTATTACTAACCACTTAACTGTGCTCACATCCTTTGTTTGGTTTCTATAAATAACAATGTTACCTTTTTTCAACATGACAGAATTCAATGATGCATCTCTGCTTTGTATGAATTTTCATGTTAGATATCATTTTGACAGACAGATAGTTGCTTAGCTACTATCTGTAACAAGGCAAAAATCAAATTATGGCCTCAAGTAGGTTCAACTTCTCGAACCATACAACCAACATCTGCACATGTCACAGGCCACCAAAAATAAAATACTAGGTATTACTTTTTGAATGACTTGTAGTCATAACACTCATAACACTGCATAACACTCTAAATTTTATCATGAGACATCTTCAACGTGATTTTGATATCACAAATATGGCTTTAATGTTCCCTGGTATTGCTAGAGTTAGAATTGTTAAAATTCCAATTTATTGAATTTATAAATAAGCCAATATTGTAGACTCAGAGAATTGAAAAAAAATTGCCAAAGTAGAGACAAAGGTTAAAATAGAAAATTTCATTTGAAGATAAAACATTAAATATTGAAGTTGTTGGCTGGTAAGTATTCTAAGTAAGAGTTAACTAAATATTATTTCAGAGAAAAGAAAAATCTTGCCAACAAGTTAAGCAAGAACTATTATAAAAGACATTTCAGGATAATTCTTCAATGAGAGGTAGAATTTTGAAAAAATAAATAACCAAAACCTGACTTACCAGACATTTTTTTCGTCAACTAATTTTCCATTTACTCAAAGTCCATTTTTATTATTTGGTACTCACCTGAAATAAAAAAGAAAAATCAATTTAAACTAATATTTCCAACAAGTATTTACACAAATGAATACATTTCTAATGAATAAAACTGTAAAAAAAATAAAAAAAAAATAAAAAGAGCCTTGTTTGTGGGGAGGGGAGTTTGGTTCATCCTCCAATGTTAATGATGTATATTTGGATAGACATCAGATATGATAGTTTTGTCTGCAGGATCATAAAAGTTAAGGAAAGTCTAAACAATGCAAAAAGAAAAGAAGCAATGTGACCCACATAGCTGTTGCTATATTCTTTCATATTCAACTAATATCAAAAAATAAAGTTAACATTGAGCTCTTAAATATATTTCTGAAATCTGTCACCTCTTGCAAAAGAGCTGTAAAGTGTGTGTGTGTGTGTGTGTGTGTGTTTATATAATTCTCACCATATAAAAAGTAATAACTATTTTAGAAATTATCTACTTTGACATTGATAAATATAAAAACAAAAATCTTTTCACCAATTTTTATTCTAAAGTTTGGATTCTTGCCACATTAATTTTTAGGCTAGTATAAGTTTCTATCACTATCATTTCTATAATGTTAGGGAAATTGTAGAAATGTATTTAAAATTTACCTATTTTTTGCCTCAACAGCTAAATCTAGTATATAATTGGGGAAGTTTTAGAACAAAAAAGTAATTCTCAAGCAACAACAATGCATTCCATGTGAACTTCTGGAAGAGAACATTGGTTACTTTTTAAACACCTGCCTTTTTATTCTTGCTCAATACAGAAGTTATTTTTTAGAAACAGCCATTGGTAATGAAAAATAGCTTTATTACGTTATGTCAGATTTTAACATACAAGTCAATGTTTTCACAAAGAAATTGGTATTAACTGATGCTGGAAAATTTTCAGGATATATTGTGAGAATTTCAGTTTATATCTATCTTATTAAAGATATTGATAAGATCTTTAGAGATATCAGGTTTTATTATGTAAAACTTAATTCCAAAAAATACAGAGTACAGAAACATATTTGATTATCACAATATCTTATATACTTGAACAGGGTTTTATTATTTTGCTTTGTACACTTTGACATTATATAACCTTCATCTACTGTTCACTAATTGATTTTCTTAACTTTTCTTCTGTTTTGACTGAAATTACTTGCAGCCAGTTTTTATTGCTTCCTGGAGATCTTTATTTGAATGCTGTTTTTCATTCTCAAAATATATTTCTTTTAATGATGAAATACAAGTTTTCTGTTGAATATAAAGAAAGGCTGGAAGCAATTCCATTAATTTGGTGTCTTTGGAACCCCCTCTTTTTTTGTTAAGGTGGGCTTCACAGAATGTGAATAAGTATTGGCTTGCATGAAGATTTTGACCTGTACAACTCAAAAAGCATTTTGCCAAAGAATTTTTAATAATTCTGTGTTTAACATCAGCGTTAATTTTGAATGGAGTTATAATTTTGCTACCTACAATATGAGGCCAAAACATTGCTCCACCACCTCGCCTTAGTCTCCTAAATTGTGCTGCCTGCCCGTTTTCATAATGGTCCCATCTTCTAGCTCAGCGGTTGGGTCTATCCAATGTAGTTTTACGTTTATCACTAAAAATTACTCTTGGGAAAAAAAAAAAAAAAAATCAGTTTTCATATACTTTTTTTAAAAATCTAACTTGTGTTTGCTGTTTGCCTACATAAAGGTAGTAGTTTGTTTGCTTTCAATTCTTTAATCAATCTTAATATTCAACATCTTTTTTCTTTACAGCAATTTCTTCAATTATTCTCTGGACAAGAAATTCACTTTTCTTATTACACTTTTAATTTTTCTCAAATCTATTTTTGCAATATTTTTAAAAGCAGTGTGCTTGTTTTTATCCTGACAATGCTTTCAATTTTGTTTTTGGATCTTTATTTAACTTAATTCTTAATTTTTTCCCATCACTCAATAAATGTACAAAGAAATCCATGGCTCATAAGAAATCTTTCTTATGAGCCATGGATTTCTTTAGAAAAATAGAAAAGCTGAAATTCACATCACATGTTTATCATAAATATAATCTGAAATCTTTACCAACATTGGTTAAAGAAAGTTTTATTGTGAAAACACTGAATTGGATAACAAAACAAAGACTCTAAAATGAAGCAATCTAAGGCAGCCTCTAATGTTTTAATTTAAATGGAATCTATTGGATAGGAAAAGGTTCCTTTGCATTTAGTAAGAGTCAAAAAGAATTCTTTATTATCAATTGTCGGAATTTGAAAGTTATTGCACAAAGCTAGAGTGAACAATTAGCTCAATGAAATGCTTTTAAATGGAAAAAAAAAAAACTTTTCTCAGCAAGAAAATTGAGAGGTGATTAGCTGCATTATAACAACACCCCATATTGCCAATGTGATATAGTAAATGATCACAAAACTAGGATTGGAACTTCTTCAACATGCAGCCTATTATCCTTCACACCTGTCACTTTTAGATTATTGTTTATTTCACTTTATCTAACAAGCCTTGACTTGTAAAAAGTTTCAACAAGTACAAGATATTGGTGAATTCCTTCAAGAATTCATCAGATTAGAACTGGAAACATTGTTTTATGCTTTGGCATAAGGTTATAGAAAGCTAAGGAAGAATACTTGAACAGAATTATGGTAATATCAATTTATGAAAATATTATCCAAAATGCTAGAATATTTTGCATCTAATAATATAAAAAGTGATAATTATTAAAAGGTAAGGTAAAAACTTTTAAGAAAATCGGTCACATTGAAAATACACAATTACGAAAATCTATAACGCTCATGTAATGTCAAACATTCATTTTGCCTTGACAGACAGACCAACTTTGTTAATTTTGTAACTTTTTAAAAATTGTGGACAAAAGAAAAATATTTTAAAGCATGTTCATAATGATGTCTGCTAACATTTATCTGAATATATGAAAATTGTGATATGCATACATGCAGTTTGTAGATTTGCAAAACCAGACCATTATAAAATTAAAAAACAACTACGTTCAAGAATTCAGAATTTATCTGAATTTCCATAATATGTCCCTAACCACAATATAGAGATAATTCAATCTTTTTTTTTTATAACTGAACAGTTTTGATTTAAAAAAAAAAAACTAACAAAATACAAAGATGATTAGATACAAGGGTGCAGATATTGTGGCTGTGGAACAAAGACACAAAAGATTTCAACAATTATGGATAATATGACTGAAGAGAAATTATCAAAAACATTTTGAACCCAAGAAAGGGGTCATATCATAAGCTGAGCATGCAGGTTTGAAGTTAATGCCCTATAATGATAATTATGGTTCATCTAAATCTCTCATATAAAACTAAATTTGCTTATTATTGTTCGGTAAACGATATCTTCTCTTGTTAAGAAAAAAACCAACACGTTATCGTCAGAAATCAGATAATTTGTGTAGCATAACAGATATTCAAGGAATGAGTTTAAATGTTTGACACAGAGCTATTCTAGCTGACAGAAGAAACAGCAACTCCTGAAGGAGTACAAAAAATGGTTATGCGGATGCAGATAGTACATCCGTAAAACAAATATATGATATATTTCAATAACTATAGATAATCCCACTGGAGAAAGAGATTATCCAGAATGCTGTTGATGCCAACAGGTCTTGAGACCAAAGAAGGTGAATGTATAAGCCAGTGAACAAACATACACATATCACATAAATACACTTTTACATCTATTCAGTCATTTTGAGTTTGAACTTTTCTCTGACAAACTAATTTTCAAAGTAGATAAATAAAAGGATAGAAAGATAAGAATGTACATATTTCTTTTTTTTATTTTACAATTATTGATAAAATAAAATTTAAAATCTCATTCAGTTTACTTTTTAGAAATAAAACCATAAAAGTGATATGCATAGCTTATTTGTTAATCAGTTCTAGCCTAAAAAAAATCCATTTGTTTTTTTAAATTATAATTTCATAAGACAAGAATGTGTCTTCTCACCAAACTTATTCAACCTATACAGTGAGGTGATTCTGAGAGAAGCCCTACCAGGATTCATTATTGGCGGCCACAAGTTTAACAACATAAGATATGCAGATGACACAATGTTGATAACAGTAGTAAACAAAAGCAACAAGGACTAAACATCAATTGCAAGAAAAAAGAATGCATGGTTGTCAGCAAAAGGAACAGCTCAACATGCAAATTATAAATTGGAGATACCAAAATCTAAAAAAGGATAAAAATGTAAATATCTAAGTTTTAACAGAGGATCAAAAGTATGACACTGAAATCAGAAGGCACATTGGGATAGCAAATAAAAAACCTTCTAAAAGCAAAGTGAAGTATTAAGAAACAAAAATTTTATTAGAAACAAAGTACTGAACGTTCTCACAAGTGAAGAGACTTATAACAGAAACAAAGTAAAGAGTGCTGAACTGTTATATAATATCAGTTCTCATATGGCAGTGAATGCTGGACAATCTCATCACAGATGAAGAAAAGACTTGAGGCAAGAGAAACAAATGAAAGAGTGCTGAACTGTTATATAATATCATTCCTCCTATACGGCAGTGAAAGCTGGACAATCTCCTCACAGATGAAGAGGAGACTTGAGGCAACAAAGAAAACAGTGCTGAACGGTTATATAATATCAGTTGTCCTACATGACAGTTATTGCTGGACAATCTCATCACAGATGAAGAAGAAACTTGAGGCAACAGAAATAAAGAAAAGAGTGATGAACGGTTGGATATGCGTCGTGGTGCAGTGGATATCGGTTTGGAATGAGAAATCGGGGAGCTGAGTTTGAATTCCAGTTAAATTCATTGCATTCACTTATGCACAAATACCCTTGGGGAAAGTATTAATCCTTTTTTCCTCCAGTTATGGGTTAAATAACAGGACAGATTGTATTTTATAGCCTTGGCTAGCAACCAGTCTACTGCAGAAAGTAATGGCAACCTGCTGCAGGATAACGTCCTACCCAGTCAGTCATGTCCCTCTTGAGATATGATCGACCAAGCGCATACCATGTATGCCACTTAACTGACTGATGAAAGGTTATATAATATCAGTCCTTCTCTATAGAAGTGAATGCAGGACAATCTCCTAACAGATGAAGAAGAGACTTGAAACAAAAGAAATGTGATTCTACAGAAGGATTCTGAGAATATCATTCATAGATCAAACATGTGAGGATCAATGAAATTTTATAAAAATGCAAACAAAAAGGATGCTTATATGTAGCATCAGAAAAAGGCAGTTGAAATTACTACAGCACACAAGGAAAAAACAAATGCTTGCAAAATTTGTTACAAGACAGAATGAAGGAAAGAGAAACAGAGAGAAACATAACCTATCTTGTGAGCTTGCGTAAATGGATGGCAATACAGGGTTTAAGACAAATTAAGGCTACAAAAGACAGGATATTGTGGAGAGCCATGATGACCAACGTTCTGTAGGGACACAGAACATAGAAGAAGAATTAAGTTAGTAATACATTTATATGAGTGAATTACAACGAGAGGAAAAGTATTCCATTAAGGATCAAATGTAACTTTATATATGAAATATTCCTTGTGAATATAAATGAACACCATCATGATTTGAATATAAATACTTATGAACATCAAATACAATTGAATAATGTTCATATCTAGATTTTGTACTTGTTTCAATGAGTCTGTATTTGTGCGTCTGCATTTCAATTGTATAACTTTTAGCTGATTTTCCGTTTGCCTTCAACAAGTGTTCAATTATGGGTGGACTGTTCTTTATTTTATTTATTTATTTGAATGAATATAAAGCTTTGATAAGTAAGAGAATATCAACAAGAAACAAAATAAAGGGATATCATTGGTAAGCATTACAAGGTGATTGGCAGAGGAGTTGTGTTTAGACAAAGAATTTCAATGTTTTTAAACAAAAGATTTGCCAATTCTCAGAAATTCATTAGTTTTAAGCGTTAAGACAACTGTCAGTATTCAATGATGGAAAATCTGCTGAAAAGAGATGGGAAGTGAGAAGTAGGGGAGAGAAGTATAGCAAACGAGAGAGAGAGAGAATGAATGGACAGATATAAAAATGCAGAAAGTGAAGAATATACAATGACAAATAAAAACAGATAACAGAATCACAGATAATGGAAAGAAAAAGGTATCAAAACATTATTATGAATATAATTATTATGTAAAAGGTTTTGAAATTTAGGTGACAAACAGGTAACAGTATTACTGATAATGTTTTGTTAACTAATCAAAGCAGCTATTATAGTTTCAACTATAAAACATTAATATGTCTACAAAAATATGATAAGCTTTAATATGATCTGGTGCACTTCTTTTGAACCACTAGACATTGTATAGCAACCTTTTCAGATTTCATAAAAAATAATTAACTACTAAATTAAAACAATTCCTTGTTAATATTTTAATTAGTTATTAATTTGAAAAGCTTATTAGATTCTTGGTTTGAATAAATATAAAGATTTCAAGTTACAATTTGAGATTTTCCTAATTCAGGGTGGAACATACAGGGTTGCTTATATCTACACTGACGTGCCAAAAGTCATCAAATAACAGTATTAAAAAGATTATGGTAAATGGTGCCATCGTACCTTGACATCATGGAAATGCCAAAACCACCCATATCAATTATGCTGGTGGGTCAGTGACAATTCATTCAAATTATCAGTGTAGTGGGTGCCAGAAAGATCATAGATTTTATATCTGAAATTTTACATCTTTGATATATCATATGCATACCAAGTATATTATTCAAATTTAAGGGAACCTGGAGACATCAGTGATCATCTGGCTAAAATTGTGTTGTAACATAGGATTAAATCACATCCAATGCAGAAGGTACCAGCTATACAGGTTGCGTTAGATAAATTGTTGTCTAAATTATGCATAAATGAAAATAACACCGACCTCTCATTTTAACAGATATATTTAACAAATATTTTTTTACAATACTAAAGACTAAATTTATTCAATTAAAATCACCATTATTTGTCTATATTTCTGAGATGAGGCAATATATACATTATTTACATTGTACGGACTGTTCTCCTCATCTTTACTGCCATACAATGTTTCTGCTATTGTACACTTTGGCCTTCTTCAGGTGACTGGAATTTCAAACTGAACCCTTTATTTTGATCATTGGAGTACATGGTTTTCGTTTCAAGGACATAGCCCTAAAGATAAAAGCGTTGGTTAGATCCAGTAACTTAACCCAAAGAGTTGAGAGATAGACAACTAAATGAGTTAAATTACTTTTTAAAGTTAAGATTTTGGGCTGTTTGAAAAGGTGTATTTAGGTGAGAAGAAATGGGTTTCAATATAAGATTTTAAAAAATTTTTATTTAAGTTTATTTTAGGTAGAAGTGAGTTAAATGCCAATTACAGGAAGTTATCAGTTTAAAAATTATTAGAGAAAAAATATTAGAGAAAAAAAAAATATATATACATATATGTGTTAACCAAAGAAAAAGGGGTTTAGTAAAAGAATCCATATTTTCTAAAGAAAGGCAATTAAAGGAGTTTGGGATAGGAAGGTAGGGGGGTTAAAAATACTTTTTAAGGTTAACGTTAGGGTAAAATTAAGATTAAAACTTAAATTGAATCCTTTTAATTTATATTCTAACATCTAGTCAACGGGGATTTAAATTCTAAATTTAAGTATTCGAATAATTTGCCTTGTGGTGGCACTTACTGATGAATTCCCTCCTAAGATTCAGTAGCCGGTGTTGGTGAGGGTATTTTAATATTGAAATTTTTTCCAGTAAACATAGACAGCACCTATCACGAAAATTCCTCGGAATACAGGCTGAACCTATCAGTTTCCAGCTAATTTCAGGATCCAGCCCTTCTTTCATTTTCCAGAATGCCCATGAAAGGGCTGTCAGGTACAAACAGCCCAAAATCTTAACTTTAAAAAGTAATTTAACTCATTTAGTTGTCTATCTTTAGAAAATATGAACTCCTATTCCTCCTAAATATACCATTTCAACACCCTGTAACCCCACGAGTACCAGCTCTGTCCTTTTCCACTTTGTGACTGTTGTTAACCAAAAACCCCTCCACACTAACTCAGGGCCTTTGCCATTTGGAAAAACAATGTCGCTGACGTGAGGTAGAGTCTCTATTAGAGCTCCTATGTCGAAATGTACATCCGACACATTTGAATTTTGAAAATTTTCTCTCTCTCTCTAAAAGCAACAATTTACCTATTACACACTGTATATCCCACAGGTCTGTTTAGCAATTTTTTTTTGGGGGGGGGGGGGCTTCCATGGGATATCAGAGGAGGAGCATAGCATTTATGATATCACTTATCAGACCAAAAAAAATGGCATCGTGGTGTGGTCTGATATGCCATAGTTCCAGGCTGATCATGGGGTTTGAGTGCGAACCACATTTGTTAAGAATGCAATAATGGTGCAGGTTGGGTCTGCCTCATTACATCATAATCTGGTGAATATCATAATATGTTGCATTGCTTTTGTGACCATTTGCATGCATCCAGGGATTCTGTTTACCTGCAATGATGGTGGGTTTAATGCACCATGCCATAGGACCAAAAGTTGCCTAGAAATGATCTCAGGAACATTCTGGTGACTTTTTAACAAATGTTCAAATATGAGACCAGTTGAACATTTATGGAACATGGTGGCAAGATCTATTTGTATGAAAGATTATGCATCTACAATAGCAGAGAATGGTTCACTATTGAGAGGATATGGCATAAACATTTCTCCAGGTGTCTTCCAGCCATTTGTTAAATATATAACATGTTGGAAGGCCACAAGTTCTACATGATATTATACATCTATTTCATAATTTTTAGCATGTTAGTGTAAATAAATTGTTATAGTTTTATACCAACTGATTTAATCAACAGTTCATTGTCACTATTAAATTGTGCTGATATATTCATTTTAAACTGCTTTTGTTGGGAAATTGAGACGTTTCTTCAGCCGTTACACAACTACTCAAACTTGCCACACCCAAGTAACCTTATTTATCTTTTCACTTGATAATCACCCTCCCCAACATTCACTTTTGTCTAACAAAGGTTTTGACCAGTAAGATAAAGACCCACCCTTTTGACCATTTTCACACCTTAAAAGAAATATTTAAATGAATAGCATATAGAAGAAATACAAAGCATTCATTCTATATTTGCAAAACAAAATAATCTGCAAGAAAAAATAGGAAAAAAAAAAAGAAACAGAAAAAAAATATTATGAATATTCATCTTTATATATATATATATATATATATATATAATATGTGTGTGTGAGTTTAAAGATGAATATTCATAATATTTTTTTCTGTAGTGTGTGTATATATATATATATATATATATATATATTTATTATACACACACACTTATCAACACCCCGATATCAAGTACTTTACAATAAAAAAAAAACTGCTTGCTAAAATACATTTTATCAGTAAAACCACTGAAAAACAACAACCTTGGTGCTAAACATTATCACAATTAAACATTAATATATATCTCCAAATGAATAAGGAACAAAGAAAATAATTGCAATGTTCAGAACATTAATTTAAAACAGTGCTCAATATAAGAATAGAGAAATGAATATTTATTATTATTACTTTTTTGTACATGTTCTAAAACAATAAGAATTATATATATATATATATATATATATATATATAATTATATTATTTTTATAGGGTAACACATGCTATGAAGGATATTTAATATTCTTAAAAACAAACCCAATATTCATATATAGCAATAAATAATTAAATTTTATACATCAATGTGTGTGTGTATTTGTCAGTGATGGTTTCTGTATGAGTTTGTTTAATTGCAACTATGGAAAAAGTGACTAAATCAGGTGCACATCCACTTAATGTCAAGGCATAGTCATGACAATGTTCTAATGGCTGCAAATAGGATTCTCCTGCTTCCTGCCTCTCTTATACAACAGAGACAGAGAATTGGTTCTCAACCTCTTTTTACCAATGACCTTTTTTCATTTCAGAATACCATTTCCCATTTGCAAGATTGACTCAAAAAGGTGCATTGTATAAAGATCAATGGCTCCACATTTTGAATATGAAAAATTAGGTCCCTATTTTTTAGAACATCCCCTAATACTTGAGACCCTTCACCACCACCACCATCTCAACCTGGTTGGGAAGTACTGGGTTAGAGTAAATGTGACATGAGCAATCATAATTTTAAAATTGTCTCAAAGACTGCATTTTCCAATCCTATTCTAAAATGGTACTAGAACATTTGCATCTCTAGACAAATTGTGTACCTAAGACAAGCCTTTAAAGACAATTATCATAAATTTTGAAAAAACATAGGTAGTAATAAATAAAAAAAAAAATTAAAAAATACAAGATTATTTTTGTTATAAATGCAATGACACTGTTTAAAAAATATTTTTAAAATTTAAAATTATTGTAATTTTACAAGTTAATCGAAAGTTATGAATGTTGTGGGCTATCTTAAGAAATTTATTGTTTTCAGGAGTATATTTATCTAATAGTGCCATGATTTTTTTATTTGCAGTTTTATTTTTGATAGCAGCCTTTATGTTATCTTTTTGTTTTTTTAGAATAATTAAACCTTAGCAAAGGTATGAATCTATCTTCTCCCTCCAGATAGGGGTTAAATAGCTGCCCAATCAGTCATGTCTCAAAGAAGACATGATCGCACAAGCATGCATCACGTATATTTAACTGACTGATTTATACATGATTTTAGGAAGTACACAGATAAACCAAAACATTATGACTTGATTATTGCCTAAGTTGTTGGTCCTACATGTATCCACGAAACAGCACAATTAGGAATGGACTATAAAACCTTTAAAGATTTTCTCTAGCATCTGGTGTTAACAGCAGACCCTTAAACTGCTGCAAGTTGCATAGTGGCAGTTCCACAGAGTGAACATGTTGACCCAAAATATCTCAAAATTGTTCAATGGAATAAAGATCTTAGAAGAGTGGTGACCCTAGCAATACAGTGAAGTATATTCCCGAAACCATTTTCATACAATTTGTGCAGTATGGCAAGTCACATTGTCCTGCTGAAAAGTTCATAATAGGACCCTATATCTCCCTCACAACACATCTTGGTGTCATCAGTATCCCCTACAAGTTTCAGAAATTTTCTAACCTAGTTTTCTGGCCATAACAATTTAGCTTTCATCAAAATCACTCAAATCTTTCTTTGTGACCATAATTGCAACATTCAACATACAAAAATGAAATATATGAAGCTGGTTTACCTCTGACTCTCACACACACAATTCTTATGAGATAGTAGCTGTTATTCTTGTCACATGTTTTGGCTGAGAAGTGTATATTTTAGTTTTGTTGAAAGTTGGTCCTGTAGTTATATTTATTACTAGTTTTAGTTGTACTGTCAAAAAATGACATTATTTTAAGTAATTTGGCAACTGAATTGTTTTTTTTTTAAATATTGAAAACCTTTCTTACTTCCTGAATATCAAAGTAAGCAAATAATATTCTATTCTTCATAAGAATAATGATGTAAATACAACACAGGAATCTTTTACACTCTACACAATGCATTTTATATATAGAATTTTATATAAATACATTGTCACATTATTTTGCAACCAAAGGGTTCCATTTAAAGACAAGCAATTTAATAAGCAATTCAAATTTTTTTCCCTTGTCTAGAATTTCCTGCAGAGTTGTGATAAACACAAAGAAAGGTATCCAAGAAAGCTAAATGAAAACAATAGAAATGAAAATGCAATCTATTAGCAACCTAGTCTCACTGATATTTTAAACTCCCATGTTATGGCAACATGAAGCATTGCATAATACCCTGTTACAATAACAACGGAATATCTCATTCAGTAGTGGGATCATATTGTATGAGTTATAAAAAAATTATAGGACAAGAAAATCAATTTGTTCTCTATGTAAAATCATTGAATGGCATACCTTTTTTATTTTAATAGAATCAGATCGAAATTGAGAAAATATTTTGAGACAAATTAATATAAAACTCTTTTTATGGAGTACAATTTCATCTTCCCAATAAGAGAACTGAAAATGTTGTGTGCCAAGAATAAGAGGGTTAGATATTAAGTTTTACAAAATCAATCAGACATTTTTGTTTGTGATTCAAATATTGATCAGCCATAAGATGTCTTTGGTATTCATGAATAATAGTCTAAGAGTTGTGATAAAAAGCAACTGGGGTTAAAAATGTAAAAAGTACTTGTCAAAAAAATTAATCATAATTAGCAGTGTTTCATCTGAGAAAATACAAAAAAATATTTTTGGAGTTACTGTTTTGTCAGAGAAACTAATTCATGCATTTTACACAAGAAACAAAGATTGAATGACTTTAGTAGTTGCACATATGAAATATACAAGTGGGACTCATTCTTAAAAAGACAACTTGTATTAGTTGTGAACATATTCACTTTACATATATACATACTTCTTGATAATCTTAATACAAACACTACCTTCTAATATCAGGCATAAAATGACACAAAGAGTCTATGAATTATTAAGCATGTGAAAAGCTACAAGTTCAGACATTGTGTCTTTGGGCTTATAAGCAACCATTTTTACTTACATATAATATAAAACAAATTATACATGTATGTACACATTCTAATACATATGTGTTTATTTGTTTTAATATACCACACAAATATATACACATTTACTCAATATGAATAAGCAAGTATTTGCACACACACAACAAGTAATACACATATGATATGTGTGTGTGTGTGTGTGTGTGTGTGTGTGTGTGCTTGTGTTTATAACCAGATTAGATGATTGTGTATAAATGAGTAAACATATCTATATGTAGACATTTGCCTATGAGAGAGGAGGAGGAGGAAATGAGAATAAGTGGGGAGGGAGATGGAATTGAAACATCATATTCTATTGGCATTTACTGTTGTTACCTGACTGAGAGAAGCACAAGAGGAGGAGGAGGAGCAACATTAATAACAATAGTTGCTACAGCAACTGCATCCAGAGGGTGGGAGTTGAGACAGGGAAGAGGAGGGAGCTATTGGGATTTCAGTGATGAAGAAAGGTTTTCATTAATTAATTATGACTGTCTCAGGATCTATTTTCTGATTATAGAATCAACAAGGTAAGGCAGGCCCCTGTAGAGAATAGTGGACAAAAGCAGATTGGGATGGAGAGGAGACAAAACAAATAAAAAGGAAAAATTAAGCCAACAAAGATCACACTATTAACACTTACCATCTTTCTTAATCACCCCCCCACTACTTTTTAAGCATTTAGGACATAACAGGAGATATGATAGTCTGAGGAAGAAATGTCTGAAAAGATGACTACATTTTAATGCATGCATGCATGTATGTGTGTGTGTGTATGTGTATATATATATATATATATATATATATATATATATATACACACACACACGTGTGTGTGTGTGCAAAAAGAGACTTCAACGGATTTACAAGGTAAAGATACCACATTTGTGTGTGTGTAGAAATAATATAAATGGATAGAGTGGGGAAAGTGTATAGCAGTGCAACATGTGTGTATATAGAAAGGATGTACATGGGCACAAATCTATTCTAATTTTCTAATTCAAATGTTACATAGAAAACTACAACATGTGCCAATATGAATATTTATGAAAACAAGAGTTGTGTTTAGATAGATATAGCCTGGAGAAAAGAAAAGAATAAAGAGAATAGAGAAAGTGGGGAAGAGAGAAAGAAAGGAAAGAAATAGAGAAAAAGAAAAAAGAGGCAAGAAAAGAAAAAAAAGAGAGGTGAAGAGAAGATAAAAAATAGGTAGAAAGAAAAAAGAGAAAAGGGGAAAAAGAGAAAAGGGGGGAAAGAGAAAAGGGGGAAAAAGAGAAAAGGAGAAAAGGGGAAAAAGAGAAAAGGAGAAAAGGGGAAAAAGAGAAAAGGGGAAAAAGAGAAAAGGGGAAAAAGAGAAAAGGGGAAAAAGAGAAAAGGGGAAAAAGGGGAAAGAGAAAAAGAGCAAAAGGAGAAAAGAGGAAAGGAAAAAAGAGAGGAAAGGAAAAAAGAGAGGAAAGGAAAAAGGAAAGGAAAGGAAAAAGGAAAGGAAAGGAAAAAGGAAAGGAAAGGAAAAAGGAGAGGAAAGGAAAAAGGAGAGGAAAGGAAAAAGGAGAGGAAAGGAAAAAGGAGAGGAAAGGAAAAAAGAGAGGAAAGGAAAAAAGAGAAAAAATGCAAGAAAAGGGAGAAAAGTAAATGAAAAATAAGATTACAGAAAAAAAAAAAAAAAAAAAAAAACAAAAAACAAAAAAAAAAACAAAAAAAAAAAGAGCAAAAAGGAGAGTGAGGTTATAAAGAGTTCTTAAACCTCATGGTCACATGCCAAATTTTTTTCTGGAATATTTTGGATTGAATTTTAGCTCTTCAGTATGCTAGTAAAAGACAAAAGTGTTCCCTTCATCCTGGCAGTACATACAACCAAGAAAAGCTAATGATATACTGTAAATAGGATAAGTACATCAGGTAAGAAAGTATCTAGTGTAAGCACGTGTATATATGCCAATATGCAAAATCAAGGCAAAAGTGACGATATCTATGGAGAAATGTGCTTGTATTACATTAAAGAAATATGAGTGTCGTATACAAATCTTGATTTTAGCACTGAAATCAAAACAACAAATTAAACTAATCAGATATGGCAAAATATTGATCTAAAAGTTATATATGCATATTTAGCTGATGTATTACAGATTTTACAAGTACAGCAGTTGTTATACAGTTAAGATGATGCTATGAGAATTTTCCAAAAAAGAGAACTTTCTTTGAAAATCAGCATTTGAAATTGTAGCATTTACAAATACCCAAAATAAAAAATGCAACAGATACAATTACCACAGTCACAAGTGTAGGAATGATGAACCTTCTTTTATGTGTTGTGTCACTTCAAGGGTAGGCCCTCCACATCTTCCTACCCCTTGTAGCTCTTAATACATTTTGTCTTGGTATTTCACCCCAACCCTGCTTTACCAACCATTTGCTTAAGCCCATCAAGTATGCCACGTGTTGTTTCCTGTCTCTCTTTCCCTTTATCCAGTTTATGAGTATCAGATTCTCCAAGTCTTCCTTCCCTCGTTACGTGTCCCTGTCACTTCCTTTTTGCCTTTTTCACTTTCCTTTTTATTTTCATTTTTTCAAAACCTTGTAGTTGCTTACATGTTCAGTCCGTGGTATCCTCTGTAGAAGGAATGATAAATGTATAGCTTTCACTGACTTCCTAACTCTACTACATACTGAAATTATCTTCCCAGGATAATATTATCAAGAATTCATTAGCCTCACAAATCTATCCTGATGAGATTCGAACCTGGGACTTGTGATCTGAATACTAGCATTTTATCTACTCAGCCACATACCCAGTGACAGAGGCTCTACAAACAAGATTTAAATTTTATGCTAGGAATGATGAATAGCTAGCATAAAACTGAAATCTTGTTTGTAGAACATCTGTCATTGGTTGTGTGGCTGAGTTGTTAAAATGTTAGTGTTCAGATCACAGATTGATAAATTTGACAAAGTTCATATTTATTTTTATATTACTTTCCTTCTGACATTAATAAAAAAAAAATAGAAGATAAACAAAACTTTATATATTTGTTTGAACATTATTTTTAATCGATACCCATATTTAAGTAGATATTCTGTTTTTAATCAAACAGTATATTCATATATTTATTTCTTCCAGACTGATTATTTATGATAAATTTTGTTTGTGTCATTCGACAGGATTCAAACCTGTGACCCTTAACAACATAGGAGAAGTTACCATTAATCTGGTACATCTCAGACCACTTGACCATGAATGATTCCACAGTCCAATCAAAGTTAAATCAAGCCTTTTATATATATATTACAAAATCCTAATGTTGATTTTAATAATTATTTTAATTTAAAATTCTTTTATCTACATGCAATATTTGTGTGGATGTGCATTGTAGTGCAGCGGATATTGACTTGGAACAACAAAATTGGGGAGCCAAGTTCAAATTCCAGTTGAATCCTTTGCATTTACTTATGCACAAATACCCTTGGGAAAGGTATTAATCAGTCTCTTCCTTCCAGTTATGAGGTAAATAAAACATATTGGATTCTATAGCCTTGGTTGGATACCAGTCTACTGCAGAAAGCAATGGCAACCTGCAGGATAATCTTCTGCCCAGTCAGTCATGTCACTTTCGAGGCACGATTGCCCAAAGTGTGTATCATGTATGACACTTAACTGACTGAATCTTTGTCTAGTAATATTTTACTCATGATATATTAAAAAGCAGTAACCTAACTTTATAATAATTTACTCCAATAAACTTAAATTAAAATCTATTAAACAGTCAGTTTGTAATATGCACCTAACTGATTGCATAACGCATTAAACACTGTGTCGTGCCATTTATGTTGGACTATATATGTGTGCAATATGAAGAATGGAAAATCTTTTGAAGATGATTAACCACTTAACATTGAACAGCTATTGGATTTAGTGTACTCAGATAGCTTTGCATAGGGATTAAATACAATCCATATATAACCTTCAAGTAAAATTTAAAATAAATTATGTCAGAATGAACTGGATCTCAAAACAACTGATAATTTAAAACATTTTTAAACTTTTGCAATCATCTATGATTCATTATTATAATAGAGCCTATAGAAAGTGTGGGTGGTAAATATGAAAAACAATAAAAACAAAATAGTGAG
The DNA here is from genome assembly GCA_037127315.1 of Ascarosepion bandense. Taxonomy (NCBI): domain Eukaryota; kingdom Metazoa; phylum Mollusca; class Cephalopoda; order Sepiida; family Sepiidae; genus Ascarosepion; species Ascarosepion bandense. Next base: position 1,141,180 of record JBBBDQ010000894.1, on the reverse strand, counting down.
AATAATTTAATCCAAAGCAACAGGAAAATAGGTCCTTATATTATGAAAGCTTTTATTTATTTTTTTATTTCAAAACATTATAGAGTTCTTAAAAAACAAAAAAAAAAAAAAAAAACGGCATTATTATATCTTTCTTTGTAGCTCTAGGAGAGTCTTCAACAGCCTAAATGGAAGTGCAAGAGAAAAAACTGTTAGCATAGAACTTAGGTTTATCTAGCCATTTCAACTGCAAAATGATGAAGACTTGCTATCAATCTATTACTGAACATAAATTCTAGGTACCAAAAGAAAGAATGTTCATCAGAACAATTACCATAAAATATTTATAGAAAAAGCACAAGAAAGCTATGTTAGAGGTAGGAAAGTGACTGAAGCAGAGATGCCAGGCCTGAACCAATAACATTGTAGATTTATTTGTCTTTGTATTTTATCTACAATCTCTAAATACATAGCAGAATTTATTATATTGGATATGAGTTTGCATTGTCATTTCCAAGAATAGCATTATCTCTTGACAATATTAGTTGCAGTTTTCACAAATGCTTCACAATAAAATTATTGTAAGAAATCATAATTTTATATTGTATGAGTAATTCTTTTATTTTTTTTACAAATGAAAATTGGATGAACAATATTTTACAATAACATTGATTGTTCCAGACACAATTCCTACTAATTAACCCATATTTTGGGGAGAATATGGATGCTTTCCCAGAAGTATTTGTGCATAAGTGATTGTAATGGACTAGATTGAAATTCAAACTCAACTTTCTGAGATTTGTATTTAACCTATTTTTGGAAGTCCACATTTTTGGTGTAATGGATATCAGCTCAAAATGAGAAATTGGAGAACCGAATTCAAATTCCAGCTGAATTCACTTATGCACAAATACCCTTTGGAAGGATATGAATCTATCTCTTCTCCTTCCAGCTATGAAATGAATAGCAGGACAGATTGGTTCTGTAGCCTTGTTTGGCATCCAGTCTATAGCAGAAAGAAATCACAACCTACTGCGAGAAAATCTTCTGCTTAGTCAGTCATGGATCAAAAGGACATGATCGCATAAGCATATATCACATATGACACTTAACTGATTGACATATGGAACAAGAGATTTGAGCATTTAGTATAAAAGAATTATACTAAACCTGTCAGGAACAGGTTTTAAAATAAAGAATATCTTATAAATATATAAATCTTAGCCAATCTTATAGCAACTGGAAATCTGTAGTGGAGTATAATTTTATATCCTTGTGCAAATCTTTCACCATATGAAACCCACTGGAGTGACAGGGTGTATTTGATATTTATTTTTTCCTCAGATTAGGTCATTTGAAATAGTGTGCAATAATATGAATCTATTTTCAGGGTGTATGATGAAATTTGTTTGGCCTTGAAAAATATTGCGTCATCAATGATTACATCTGATTTTTATCACTCCCAGACACTATTGTCTCAACTGTCGATTAGTTGTCCTAGAGCCATTGTCTGCGATATAAATTACTCCAAGGAAGCGTACAAAAATTGTAACGCTGTACGAATACACTTACAGAAAGATTGCGGATATTATTGGTGCCAGACTTTCAACTGTCAGTTGTGTCATCAAGCAAAAAAAAAAAAAAGAAAGAAAGTTAGATTCCTCTGTCTAAAAGATAGGAGGAAAATCAATGCAAAGAGACGTTTACATGATCAGAGAAAGTGTAAAAGACATTATTCGTTTTGTTTCAATTCATTTGCACAAAGGGTGTACATGAAATTAAGTAAAGTTTCATAAATTTTTATGAAACTTTTTTGTTTTGTGAACTTAAATCACTAAAATCAAAACTTCAGTTCAATTGTTATTTGACAAGCATTTCCTATTAGAAAAAAACTAAAGGGTTTATAATATTTTTCACTTGCTTTATGCAAAGATTACCTTTAACAACTATTGTCATAATACTGACAAGAAGCTTATGCCTAAACTGACACAAATTGATGTTTATATTTCTATAAATGGTGGAAAGGGTATTCATTTTATGAATATGCAAGTTGCTCAAAGAAATAAATTGCAGTCAATTACTTTCTGAAACTGTCAGCACCATGAGTAGTAGCTTAAATTAAATTTGCTATATGAATCAATTTTTCTTTTTGCTTTTAAAAACTCATTTTAACAGATATTTCTAGATCATTATTAAATACATTTTCTGCATTTAATAATCATTTTGTGGTGTCTGGAAAAAAAAAATTAAACTAATTTTAATTAAAGACAATTTAACAAAAAGCCATCTCCAGTACAAAATGACTCAATATTTTATATCCAATAATTAATCAAATTAAGATTTGTATTTACTTAATCAAAATTCAAAAACAAATTCTTTTCAAAATTTATAAGAAATTTAAGTTGCTTGAGTATCATATCGTCTGACTTTCTGAGAGAAAGCAGACTCTGCATTGGGTTCTTGCTTCAATTTGAATTTCAGAAATATTTTTGGTACACTTTTGTGTGGGAAAACAGCTGCATTTATTTTCATCAAGAACCAATCAAAAGGTTTGCCTCCAAATTTCAAGAAGTGAATCTGGAGCCTACCTGTAGGTAATAAAAGAGGGTCCAGGAGTTAATTTGAGGAGTCTATGAATGTCTGTTGCTGGAACACGGGTTGCTCTTGTCCAGAAAGAAAAACAATAAAAAAGTAATTTGACAACAACTAGACAAGAATTAATAGGAACATCAAAGTCACTTCCACATTAACAAAAAGTCTTTGGCTGCTATGAGTGTTCTATTCTTTGCTGTTATCATAAACTTTGTTTTAAAAATTGTAACAATTCTTTGAAAACTATTCAGAGAAGCATTTTCTCCTTTTCTACATTTTACATGTAGTTTTCTTTTCTGAGGATCTTATGCAGCATTATAATTTTTTTTCTTGTAAAATAGTATATTTCATTTGCATTGATCATTTTTACATACGTTATTGGCCATCATCTGACACAAAATGCAGTTTTGCGTAATTCAAGTTTGTATGTTAATAATAGAATAAATTTATCTTTGTGTTGCCTGTCTCTGCTGTGAGCGCATATAAATTAAATGTTACCTCAAACATTTGTTAGAACATTTTTTAGGCTTAAAACAAAAAAACAAAAAAAGAATTCATTTTGAAAAAGAAATAAAGTAAAGAAAAGAAATTCACACTCTCCTCCCCAGTCTTCTGAAAGGGACTAGAGGCTATCCCTTCTTTCCTGTTTAGGATTGGGTTTCCGGTTCATTCTAGATTATACTTCAAGTCTATATTTCTAACACATCCACCTGAACTCTGAGAAGTTATTTATTTTTCCTTAATCGGGGTAGATCATTTTGCCTCTCATCCAGTTCACTCTCCTCTCTAGTCTTTTGAACATGAGTAGAGATTAAGATTAGGTTTCCACTTTCTTTTAAAGTTTTTTTTTTCCTTTTTCACTTCTAGTAACTTCTTGTCTTTGTGGGATTATTGTCTTGCTTGGGGTGAATTGATTTAAAAAAAAAAAATCCAATATAATAAATTTTATTCAACCTCATGAATACCAATTTTATGAGATTATAAAAAATTATGAAAAAATCTATTGAAATAAAAGTGAAATAGAAAAAAATAATAATAGGCGAATTTTTAAAATCTGAGAACTTGTTACAAAAAAAAAAAAGAAAAGAAAAGAAAAAACTTCTTTGATCCTCTGCAGTGAAAAACTTGGAGTAGATAGATCTATCTATCGCCCGGTTCACACCCCACCCATGTCTATTGAACAGGTTAAGAGGCTCATCCCTTGTTCCCTGTTTAGGATGTGGTTTCCGGCTTTCTCTTTTCCAATCTTTTTACTATTACGTAGCCCCCTGCACATCAGTGGCGTTACCGCCTTGCTCGGGGTGATACGATTTAAAAAAAAAAAAAATCTTTCATTACTGTCCTTATTGGAGACTTAAATTTTCAAATTTTGAATTAATTTAGTCATTCAAGTTGTCTTAAATTTACCTCTCTGAGGTATAATAAAAAAAAAAGTATTTTCCAATATGAGACATATTATATATATATATATATATATATATATATAAAGACCAGAGTGAGCTCCCCTCCCATCTTCAACCCAGTGTATTTAAATAGAGAATAGTATTTTCCTCTTGCAATGATGTTAATTTCTTCCTTGTTCTCAACTATAGCATCCCAGCTGGCTAGGTCCTGATCAGGTCACTAATCACAATTCCTGCCTCTGTTCACTGTCTCATCCTATAGGCGCCCCACAAAAATTTTCTTAAAGTGCCCAGCCTTCTCTACCCACAAACATATCTATGAAATATGCACACCCACCAAAGCCACCTCCACACACTTCAGCCTTTTCTCTTGTTAGCTCCAATAGTTAACCAACTCTCTGCTGCTGCTGCTCTTTCTCTCTGCCACAGTAAGCTTTACAAAAATTCCCTTCCCAACTTAAACATGCCCACACAAATGCAATATTATAGCAAGAGAAGGTTGAAACCAATTCTTTTTTTGAAAGAGGATGTTGAAGCTTATGATTTGACATTTTTTACAGATCTCGGTTTGAATAATGCAGAGAGTAGGGCACTAAATCCTTATATTAATTTTGTACTATTTAAAAAAAAAAAGAAAATCACTATAATAATTAGTTCCGTCCTATTTTTAAATCTATGATAAAATCACTTAAATAAAAAGAGTTGCATGATATGAACAAGAACATGTAAGAACGTAAAAATTATAAAGTTTATTACAGGAAGAAATAAGATACATAAAAAAAGCCTAGCCCCAAAAAGTTGTTTCAAGAATAAAACTTTTTTTAATGCCATCAACAGTAACATTTACTGTTTTTTTGTTTCAGTCTTTATTCTTTAGCCAGTTTCATAATGCCATCCTCCCAAAACTCAGAAAACAAATGCTTTATTTTACAATGTCTCTGAATATCAAAATGTGTATCATTCATAGCCATTAGAAGGGTTTCGTTTTAATTAGTGCTGTTAAAAAAGATTTTTCTTTGCAAAGTCAGAACAATCATATCAGCATGCTAAAGGTGGAAAAAATGGCTTAATTGGCATACCATAAAACCAAAATGATATTCTGAAGGTGTCAGATTTTGTGAATGAGGTGAAGGATTTCCAGAAAAATGATGCTGTCTACTCTGCCAAGAATATTATGACACTTCCTCTTAAATTATTCCAGATGGTTTTTATCAATTGCTACCTTTCAATTGTTTTATTTTGTTTGTTAAATAATTTCTTGTATTGCATATTGTTTTAAAGAATCAACTTTTCATCACTTGTCACAATTTGATTAAAAAACATGTTCTAGTGAATTGAACACTAAAATGCTTTCTAGTAGTTTATATATATATATATATATATATATATATATAGTCATCCGCAGACAGATCTGTTTTGCTGTATGACAGCTCATCAGTACGGTTAGACTCCTCTGATTACTTTTAACCCAGGAATGAAACCTGACTGAATTGGCGTCAGTTGGCGATTCCACCTCTGGGCTATGGGGGATTGGTAGAAGAAGGCAGATTTCATTATACATGCCCAATAGCCAGAGTGCTCTATATATATTTACAATTACGTGGAAGTTCCATATCAAAATGATTAACAAACTAAATTGATACAAAGGACTTTCATTTGGATATTTTGAAAAATCTTGACACATTTGATCATTCTTCTCATTTGTTTATTTATTTTTTTTTTTTACCTTTCTTGAAAAATACATAAGATGCCAAAAATTATTTACATTGTTCAGACAGTTGTCCTCATTTTTATTGCCTTATTTACGTTTCAGCTCCAACCTTCCTCAGATGATTGGAATTTTGAACTAGATCCTAGTTAATGGAAGATAACTAAGTGGAATAACTCATAGAACAAGAATAATTTACCCTAGTGATTGAAATAAAATCACTAGGGTAAATTATTCTTGTTCTATGAGTTATTCCACTTAGTTATCTTCCATTAACTCAACTCTCTAAGTTTTCTTGTTCACCACTGCTGCAGACAGTGGTGTATCGAAATAAAGGGTTTAGTTCAAAATTCCAAACAACAGCTGAAATGTCATGAATAGAGCAATAAAAATGATGACAACATTGTAAACAATGTAATTACAATACTTCATCTTAGAAATAGAGACAAATGCTAAAAATTTTATATTCCCTCATCTTTGATATCAGGATGAAAGAAATATATGATAATTTTGTGTGTGCGTGTGTGGATATGACAATTTTCAAAATGCAATGAAAAGAAATTTTTCAACTTTCTAAAATATTTGAAAAATTCGTCTGAACCAATTAAATTTCTATGTTTATACCTAATTTACAGAAACTTTATGCCATTGTAGTGTAGCCAATATTAATGTCAGCAGCCTTAACACTATTCTATAAAGTTTAAATTCTGGATAATATTCCTTCAGATTTTTTTGTTACCAATTTGTTTATCTTGGAATGAACTGTTCTTTTTTTTCATTGAAATTGTCTTCATCTTTAAAACCATTGTTGATCTAAATTAAATCTTTATTATTAATCTCTTCTAAATATAATTTGAACATCAATTCGTGGGCATTTGATGAGAGGTTATTTAAACCAACCTCTCCCTCCTCACAAAATTTTTTGAACAGCATGTGTATTGCTTTCCATTTCTTGTTTGGCATGAAAAATATTGCCAATTTCCTGAATAAAGTTGAAGAGTATAATGTCTGAAAGGTGATAAGAACATAGATGAGGAAACTATTTGGAACTAATCAGTGTGTAACTGTAAGAGGTCATCTTAAAAGTTCAGGCTAAAAAAAAGTCATTTTTGATATCCTCATTTTTAAAGAAAATTGTATTATGTAATTAGTAGCTTCTTGATAAGTAGTATGCTTTAGATATTTTCATATTTTTTTGTCCTTGGCTTTTCATAAAGATGCAGAATTTATTGACAAAAATAAAAACTTTAACATTTTTAAATTGTCTAAGACTAATTGGATGAACATCAGAAGAAATATCAAAAATTTATAAGCCTTTAAAAGCAAGATTACTTTCCAACTGCAGAAGAAACATTTGATAATCAACCTTCAAATTGTTTTTTTATCAGCCATACTTTATTTGTTCTCTAAAAGTGATTGTACGAATTTAATGATTAAGAAAAATGGGTTATTTACACTATTTAAAATGTTTGGACTGTTATCCTTATCTTTGTTGCAATATTAATGATGTTTCACCCATTGTACACTCTGACCTTCTTCAGGTGATTGGAATTTCAAATCAAACCCTGTTCAGCAAAATAGATTGTTCTAGTTTCGTGTTTCATGCCTCTTCCAGATATTTCAAGTTTCAGTTATTTTCCCTTTAATTTTTTTGCTATAGTCAGGTACTGAACCCACAACTCTCTGGGTCAAGTCACTGGATTACTTCAACCAACACTTTCATCCACTGGGCCATGTGAAGAAGGCCAGAACATACAATGGCCAAAACGTAATGAATATGGCAACAAAGATGAAGATAACAGTCCGAACTTTGTAAATAGTATAAATAATTATGATACCTTATCAAAAAAAAAAAAAAAATAGATATATTGAAAGATGTGTTAGTTTTAAGTTAGATATTTCTTGCCCTATTACCTAAAAATAGGGGTTAAACAATCTTCACTGATAGTGTATCCAAGCTGATGTTTTCTTTTTTTTATTGTTCTTGAAAACATATGCTTAAGAGCTTACTCTTCCTGAATAAGTATCCACTTTCCTCTTTTATCTTCAATATATCAGGAAATTTAGACAAGGCTTTTTTTTTGTTATCTGCATTTGCAGCTGCACCCACCAACATTGACATTATGCAACTGTATTTGGTTTTTAAAATGATCAAACCAACCACCACTTGCATAAGAAATTTCTTCAGTTCTTTCTTGATTCCCAGGTTCTTTCACTGCATAAAAAAAAAACAAAAAAACTTCAGGCTTTGTTCTGAATCACTGCTTTGTTGAGAGAAATTCTTTCTTGGTTGTGATCTCCAACCCACACAGATAAAAGTCACTCCAGCTTTATCATAGCAGTGCTTCACTTCTTAGACGAAGTTTGTAAAGAGCAAAATAGCCAAGGTAACTTTACCTCTTTTCCCTTTATTTTGTCCCTATAATATTTTATTCTGTAGCCTTCATAGAGTTCAAGATTTTTATCTATTTTGGAATTATTTTCTCCTTGTGAATGTCTTGATCAAATATTTTTTATCCTACAACAATAACATTTCTCTTTTTATTAGAAGCATTTTATACATATTTACTAAGTGTACTTTGTATATCAAATTAGAAAATACTATCATGCAACTTTTGTTCTCAAGTGACAGTTACTAGAATGTCCAGTAAGCTATCATTAGTCAAAATGTCTTACTTTTGCTTCAGGCAGCACTGGAAGGAAGAACCATATCACCCTGATTCAGAAGTGCCAGAGCATAATTGCACAAAAGCAAAATAAAAAAAATAAAAAAAAAGCTCTTATGAACTGAGAATTTCTAATTCATATTAAATTAAATTTTATATAAAATTTGAAACCATACTCATTTAGATGTGTTTATATTAAGAAATCACCACAGATTCTAATGACAAAGACTTTATATTTCAAGGGGTAGAATATATGGTTATTGTTGATGGGATCAAAACCTGTTTTCTCTTTCCAACACACACACACACACCTTCATTCAATCAGATTTCATAAAATAATATAGATATATTGTCTATTTTGATAATATTTTTTTCCAGCTCTCTAAACAGCTTTCTGATGTTAAAATGAAATTCATCAAGGCAGGCATTGTAGTTATTTTTTTACCCAAGTACTTTCAATCTCACCTAAGATTACAATTTTACAGTTATAATAAGTTTGTTGTTGTAATTAATCTCTGAGAATTATTTTGAAGGAGATTGAAAGTACTTAGGTACCATGCTAACTTCCTTAATGAATTTTATCCTAACATCAAGAAACTGATTAGAGAACAAAAAAGGATCACTATAAAAATAAGCATAAAATGTATACATTATTCAATGAAATATCATTCATTCAAAAATGAATTTGAACACTCTTGGCTACTGGTATGTGTTTACATTATAAACAACATACTGAAGTCCACCTTCCTCTACTAAGTGCCTATAGCTCAGAGCTAGAATCGTTTCAATCTTGGCTAGAAGTAACTGAATGTCTAACTGTACTGATGAGCTGTGATACAGCGAAACAGATCTGTCTACAGATGACTATGGTCTCTCATCCCAATTAAGCACTATGGAGGAATAGTAGACTTTGAAAAAAACAAAACAAAACAGTAGCTACTCATGCATATATGCATTGTTTATTCAGTAATGAATTTGAACATTCTCAGCTACTGGTGCATGTTTACGTTGTATATAACACACTAAAGTCCACCTTCCTCTACCGAGTACCCATAGCTCAGAGGTAGAATCGTTTTAATCCTGGCTAGAAGCAATTGGATATCTAACTGTACTGATGAGATGTGATACAGCAAAACAGATCTGTCTACGAATGACTACACACACACACAGAGGTTGAGGAAAAAATTCATGCACCATAGGGATAACTAAGTATAATAACTCATGAATAATCTCACTAGTTATTTAATGGTTATGTGCTGTTCAAAATGTCTTCTTCCTTTTGACACAACCCATTTCAATTCTGTGCATGTCATTTTACTTCATTCACATTTAATTCTTATTTTAAGTTTCCTAATGTTTCTAAGGTTGTGCATTGTGGTACGGTGGATATTGGCTCGGAACGAGAAACTGGGGAGCCAAGTTTGAATTCCAGTTGAATCCCTCGTATTCATTTACGCGCAAATACCCTTGGGAAAGGTATTAATCCGTCTCTTCCTTCCAGTTATGGGTTAAATAGCAGGACAGATTGGGTTCTATAGCCTTGGCTGGCAACCAGTTTACCGCAGAAAGCAATGGCAACCTACTGCAGGATAATCTTCTGCCCAGTCAGTTATGTCTCTTTTGAGACATGATCGCCCAAGCGTGTATCACGTATGGCACTTAACTGACTGAATGTTTCTTGGGCACATCTGATAAACAACTGATTCCAAATGGCCCCACAGGAAAAAAAAAATCCAAAGATGTGAGGTCTGGTGGCCTTGGTGGCCACTCAACAAGCCCTTTTCGACCTATCCATTAACACCTATGGTATGCAACTTTTGCCTCACACACACACACACATTATATATATATAAAGAGAGAGAGTGAGAGAGAGAAAAAGATAGATTGATAGAAGGATTTAAATATATGAAAGGTAACTGATTTTGTTACTTGATATATAAAAATCATGTAAATATACAAAAATATATTGACATGAAATTTTCTAAGGAACAAGTCATGTCATCAAGTACAGTACTTAAAATCTCTGCATGTTTGCAAATAGTCTCTCAAGCAGAAATTCAACTAATTATCAAACGCAAAACTGAATAAACACACTTTCCTTATGCCAGATTTTATATTTTTTCAATGTATGCTTATGTAAGCATACAGATAAAATAAAGAAACTTTAAAAATGTTTGTAGCTAAATCAATATTTCATCAACAAATAAAAAAATGTAGTTAATTTTGTTAATATTAAAATTTTTATTCACATCATTCTTATGATAAATTATATACATAAAATGCAGTATATGTGTGTGTGTGTTCTGATGTTTGCTCATTGAAAACTGATTTCGGAAAATTGGGCCTAAAAGTATTCAACAGAGATTTGTGTTCATAAAAAACCAACATAAATAAAAAGACATCAAATTTAGGAATAAATGTATTGAACATATTACAACAGATGACAACAATATTAGAAAATGAAGAAACTAACATAGCAAAAAAAAAAAAAAAAAATATTTTATTATGTCTAACAAATATCCAAATGGACAAGTTAAATTTAATGTGTATCAGAAGCCAAGAAAATAATTCGCAATATAGAAAAAGTAAATAAATAAAGAACTGTTGGTCTTTAATTTTTATAAGAAAAATTTTGTATGTATGTTAGCAAGAAAATTTTTTTTTTCATTATCATTTTATCATTTCCCCCCAAGCAAGGCAAAACTGCCACTGGTGTGCAGGGGGTTACAGAGAGAGTAAAAAAATGGTACAGGAGATACTGAAGAAAGGATAGAAAGTTGATGAGATATAGGGGGAAGGATGGAATTTAGGGAGGTAGAAGATTGCAAATAATGTTGCATTTAAACTTTTGGAGATTGTAACTAACAAGGAATCAAATATACAGAAAGCAATTCCACAGGTGGGCAGTGCGAGAAAAGAAAGTGTTGGTTACATTTTACTATTTTGACGGTAAAAGGGTGGGACCTTGATGCCAATATAATAGAACGAGTAAATTCATGTGGTCAGGGCACCAAAGAAAAAAGCTCATTAGAGCAAAAGCCATAAAAATATTTGTAGAAAAGACAGAGGGAAGCTACATCTCATCTGTGAGAAAGTGACTGAAGGTGAGATGCCAAGTCAAGATCAACTATGTTGCAGATCCTTGTTTGGATTTTGTTGAGAACCTCAAGATGAACAGCAGGAGCACCCAACCAAATATGGTAAGAGTATTCAATGTACAGACAAATGGTAAATTTATAAATGTGCAAAATGGATTCTGATAAGAAAAACTTTGACCCAAATGAGTGACCCAACCTTTCTAGCATTAGATACAACTATGGATTCAATGTCATTCCACTTGAGGTTGGTTGAGAGAGTGAGGCCAAGGAGGCGTAGAACAAGACCTATCTAATCCTACTGAAGTGGCTAGAGTCACAAAAATGGCATGCCTCTTAGTTGCTGTTTTAGATTGGGAGCTCTTCAAACTCTTAATATATCTAAAAGAGAAATGAGAATGTGCAAATTTATGCATGCTGGATAACATTATGATAAGTCATTGATTAAAAGGTGGGTTTTTAAATATCTGGCACACCCCATGTATATGTTTTGTAATACTTTTCTTTATCACCAGAATCATCCATTAATTAAAGTTGGGTTAATTACATATCTTTATACAGTAATGGTATAATTGAAACACCACATATTTATATGACAAATAATATGTTAAAAAGAAACTCTTAAATTGCAATGGATTGGCTCTGTAGATAAATACAGAGATAATAGACACAACTATCAAAGTAAGATATAAAATTATACAGTAAGTTTCTGGATTATGACAGTCCTGACCTATCATGATCCAAGGTTACGACAAATTCCATTAATCTGTATAATTTTTATTTCATTTTTTTATATTATATTTATGTTTTTCATGTGTTCTTTTTAGTCATAATTATGTAACATATGCCATAGAAATATATTATGTCCTACATTATCATTTTACTATTGCATTATATAGGTAAGTGATGAAAGTGCTTATTCACAAGAAATGGCGGGTATATTCTGAACTAAATGTAAAATCACATTATAATGCTTTGTATAAACAGAAGCGTCAGAAGTTGTACACATTAGAGAATTAGTTTTATTTAATTAATTTTGTTTATTTGCAAAATAGGGGCTTAATAGTTATCATATTTTTACTTTTAAGCTCATTTCACACCCAGGAAGTATTGAACATAAAAAAAGAAAATATGTAAATTCAATATTTTACATTTAGGGAATAGCCATTTCTACAGGTTCTTAGAACTTTATTTATTAAACCTAGCCCAGGCATAAAATGAAGAAATTCTCTTTCTATCTCTCTCCTTTATATATATATATATATATATATATATATATATATAAACACACACACACTTTTTCTCTCTTTTTTATGAGACAATATTGGAGAAAATTGTTTGACAAAGTGGAAAAAATATTCCTGTAATGCATTTCATCCTTTAGGACTTCATCAGATCAAACCAAATGAATCAAAAATATGTATTATCCTAATTCTAACACATTTACAATTGGAAAGAATCTCTCTAAACAACATCAAATTTGTTACTAATATCTAAAACAATAAAAGACTTAGTCAATACTAAACAAAACAATAACCTAAAACTTGGAGGAATTTACTCAATTTAATAATTGTCACAAAAAATACATCAGAGAAACCTCAAGGAATCTAAATAAAAGATTATATGAACACAAAAGGGACATTTCACAAAACATCAAATGTGCTGGTTGCCAATCACAATTTTGACTTAAAAATTGCTCCTCTGATCAAAAGAAAAAAATTCACTGTAAATTTGTACCCTGGGTGCATTTCACCATTCCAGGCAGAACTTCTATTATCAGAGTGTTGGAAAAAAAAAAGAATCTAAATAAAATAGATTAAAAAAAATTTTTTTTTTTTTAAATTTTCAGCATCTCCCTTTTTGTGTGCACGTGTAGTTATACCAGCATAAAAAATTTAATCTGATGAAGTCTTAAAGGACGAAACGTCACCAGAAAACACACACACTCACTCACACACACACACACACACACACACACACACAATGCAATTTCTTAAATTCATAAATATGCCATCATTCTTTTGATGACATGAATAAATTATCCTCATCGGTAATCTTTCATATAAACAACATAAATTAATCTGTCAAAGTTTTGCTTCACTTAAACACTCATTTTATACCTATGTTCTTTCACTGGCTATTTGGTCATATCAAGTGAGGTTTGGAAAAGTGTTTCTTAGTTAAGGTGCCGGATCTGAAAGAGTCGACTGTGCTATATATTCAACCTGGAAACCATATTGCTTCAGATGGCTGGGCTGCTTATGCTGGAATCAAGGAATTCAACCATATGATATATATTCTCATGATGTCATTATTCATTAGCAGCATTTTGTGGATCCTGCAGAACAAGAATGGCACTGTGTTTTCAGCACAAAGTGTTGCTCATGTCGGGTCTTCACAAATTCAAGTGATATTAGTGGTATGGGAACAGTCCCGTGTTTTCAGCCTTTTTTTTTTTTGCTGTGTAGTCCACTATTAACTGTTCTAATAATGTTTAATTGTAATGAACATATATTCCCAAGTCTTATTGATTTTACACCATTCAGGAAATAGCAATTTATTTTAAGTTGCTTCAGTGAATGATTATCTTCATGATGTAAATAAACAATTTAATAACCAAAAATAGTTTCCAGGTTTACTTTATATATTAAAAAAAAATTGTATAATGTACAGACTGTGCTTGTATCATGTGAGAAAAAATTTCCAATAAAAAAAAAAATCTTAAACATTTTGAGCATTCTACTCCACTGAGAGATGAGCAAATTTACTCCATTTTATGAGAAGCAGAAACCTTGAACTCAATCTGTAAAAAGGAATATAATTGCTTATATAGAAAATTTCTTATATGCCAATAGTTTATCTACTTATTATATCAAAGCCTAAAAAAAGAAAAATTTTAAAGAAATATAAATTATAAGGTCATAATAGATTAAGAAATGTTAAATACAATATGGTAATTTTTTTTTTTCCCAAGCATATTTGAGACATTTGTCTATATTTCCGAGATAAGGTAGTATTTACACTATTTACATTATTCGGACTATTGTCTTCATCTTTGTTGCTATTTTTACATTTTTGCTGTTGTACACTCTGGCTTTTTTCAGGTGCCAAGAATTTCAAACCAAACCCCTTATTACGATCACTGGGGTATATCATTCTTTGTGTGAAGCCTCTTTTGATAGTCATGGGTTATCTCTCTCTAGCTAACTGGAAAATTCAGTTATTCTTGTCCTTAAGGACACATGGCCCAGTGGATATGGACATTGGGTAATTCCAGTGACTTGACCGAAAGAATTGTGAGTCCGATACCAGGCTATAGCAATTGTGAACAAGTAACTTAGAGAGTTTGGTTAGAGGGAGATAACTCATGACTACCAGAAGAGGTTTTGCACAAGGAATGAGTATGATATACCCCATTGATCTTAAAGGGTTCGGTTTGAAATTTCTAGCACCTGAAGAAGGCCAGAGTGTACGATGACTGAAACATTGTACAAATGGCAACACAGATGAGGACAATAGTCCAAATAATGTAAATAGTGTATATTTGAGACTAACTTGAATGGCAGATAAGTATTATTTGTGTCGTTGAGTATAGAAAAGTTGTCATCTTTCTTTTTTAGCATGCTTTCAAATTAAAAGTCACTTGAAATAAACTGCAATGTTAAGTAATGATTTTATGCACTCATCCTTAACTCTTTAGCATTCAACACACTCAGAGCCTCCCCATAAATATCGGCTCTCAAAGTCTCAGTGTTTTAAGAGATTTGTGATTTGTTGTGATGATATCCTCATATATTAAAGTAGAGTGTATGTAGGTCAGTTACGGCATGTTGAACATTGAATGCCAACATTTATGGGGTTGGTTGAAGGGTTAAACATTAAAAGAATAATAAAAATCAGCTTGTAAATAATTCCTTTCAATTTTTAAATAAAGTCTATTTTTTTAATATAAGGTGCGATGGGTAAATTGTCTAAATTACACAAAAATAAAAATAACACTGACAACTCATTTTAAGATATATTTATCAAAACTACACAAAAACATCTTGAAATACTACTAAAGAGTAGATTTATTTAATGAAACCCCCATTGGCTTCAACAACAGCAGCCAGACGACTGCAACCCTTCTGTACAGTCTTGGTGAATGTTGCCATAATTCTTGCTTTCATCTTTGCAGTTTGGGGAGTGAGATGGCCAGATGTAAAGGGTGATGTGGTTGCAGAAATTGTCTGACAGGCATGACTGGGTTCCCTTGTTTGTGTGGCATGGTGCAGAGTTCTGTTGCTAGATATAAGATTTTTTAGCAGCCACTCTCTTGACCCAAGTCAAGTGCTACTTCTTCAAGACACTTGATGTAGGCCTCCATGTTAAGTGACACCCGCATCAGCACATTCAGGAGTTCTTTTCTTAGAACGATCAGAGTAAGTTTTCCAAGCTGCTGTGCCTTTGTAATCACCATTAGACTCATCCAACTCTTTTTGAACCTTCTGTACTGTCCATAGATTGACACCCAAACACTTAAATGTTTGTATTTGGGTTTCATTGAGTCATGGTGCTCTTTTTCCAGAGTGCCCAACCAATCCTACTATACAGTTCAGTCAATAAAATCAAAAACTAACAATGCACAAAATTAAAAATATAAAGTGGCAACAATTTCCCATCGCACTGTATATTGTAAACATTTCAGCATTTGTTATTAAACTTACCTGTTTTGCTTAAGTAAAAAATGCTATATTTTATCCTGTACATAGAAACTTAATTTTTTTTAATTTTAAAAATTTAGTAGTAGTTCTACACGTGGTTACAAAGATATATTTAAAAAAGAAAATGTAGGAATGATATTTCATTGCTTTATAAAGATAAAAATTTGTTCATTCTTTTCTATGCATAGATTTGTTTTCTATAAATGTAAGTATTAACATTTTATTGCCTACATTTCCAGGAGTCACAATTCTTTGTTATCTTAATTAGTCTGTATTGATAACATCTTTTTTTTTTTTGTTGGTTGTTTTTACTTTCTTGGTATTAGTAATGTATAGTGAATTTTATATGAACATGGAGTCAATCATTACTTTTTTTTTTTTTTTAAAAGTATCTTCATTCTTGGAACTTGTCTCACATGTATTTTCATTCTTGGAACTCGTCTAAGAATAAATTGTCAAATTTTTTGGTCCCACATTTCCATTATGCTTCAACTTCGTGTGCTTATATCTCCTTATGCACATTAAAAATATTTTAAAATTATAAAAAAAATTTCAAGAAGGATTTTGGAGTAATGTGAAGCGTCAAATAATTTGGTAGTCTTTTCATTATTACTTTGTGATAATTCATCGATTTGAAAGCAACAAAGTCAACTGCAGTAAGTGAAGATTATCAGCAAAAACTAATCGAGAAGGAAATTTTAGTGATTTTTCTTTTTTTTTTTTACTATAAATGGTTTCTATTCGTTTGTGGGTTATTGGAAATCATTGAATTAATACACACAAGGACATGAACACCATTTTAGAAAGCACAGAAAGGAAAAAAGAGAGTGATAAGCATTTTCTGAAGAGCCGATGCAGACGGCAATTCCTTGAAAATGAGGGAACAAATTTACTAATAAACAAATGGAGGAGTAACGATATTAAAATGAATTAAACTAGCATCTTTAAAAGTTTTCTTTTCATGTTTCATTTCGATTTATTTTACTCATCTGCATATCATACTCTGCTAATTAGTTGAGATTAATGATGCTCAAGTGATTTTCATAAAAATCTTTGACTTTGATTTTATTAGCCGATGCTTTTCCATCTAACATTGTTGTCATCAAGGCAATAAACTTGTTTGTCATAATTATTCTATGTTTGATTGGCTTCATATATTGATTAATACACAATTTTACAAATTATTATTCAAAGAAGATTTGCTGATGAAAACTTTCAATACCTGTTTATTTATATTACATTTTAATTATAGACAAGGTGGAAGATGTTCTTTACTGTTAGCCGAGCATCACAAAGGCACACAAAATTAGCAATTTCAACCTGCAATACACTTTTACTACTGAAAAGTGTACAAGTATCCTAATGTTTCTTATCAATTTTAATTCAAATTCTATTTTAACATGCCCAATAGAAAATATATAAACTTTATAATACAGGAGACCTGTATCAAAAATTGTGGAGAAAGTGTTTTGGTCATAAGTGATCACTTGTTAAACTCTAAGCAAGAAGATTTCCTGCCTTTTCTATGCCATTTTTAAAAGAGATTTTAAAGTTTAAATTTGTAAATATAGTTTTCACCTCAGAGAATCTAATAATTTTATAAAAAATTTTTAATAAAAATTTTAAATAAATAAAGTGAATATATGAACAATGCTAAGAATATACTATGTAGTCAATCTATTATTTTAAAAAAATCAACTAAGTATATTGAAAAGCGTAGTTTTTGTTAAAGATCATTCAGCTTAGAAAAGAAAGAACATAATAGGGTTGTGATTGAAGAAATGTAAGCAAACAAATCCCCATGACAAAAGTGAATGAACTAATTGTCTATTTTACAAGAAGACAAAGAGAGCTTAGTGTGTTATCCCCAAGAAAATATTCAGACATGTTTGGTTATTGAGGTACTTACAGACATGTCTACCTACATTTTGCAAAGCAGTAATTTTTGAAACACTAACTTTTTGCTTATTGTTTGCATATATTTGAGAGTAAACAAAAGGTTACAAAAAGAAAAGAAATATTAAAAAAAAAAAATAAATATTTTCAGATTTGAAGTATATTTCATAAAAAAAATAATTTTTTTAAAAGTAATAAGTAGTGCAGTGGATATTGGCTTAATGAGAAATCATAGAGCCAAGTTTGAATTCCAGTTGAATTTGTTGCATTCACTAACAAGAAAATAGCTCTAGGCTGAATAGCAGGACAGATTGGGCTCTATAGTATTGGTTGGCAACCAGTCTACCACCAAAGGTAATGGCAACCTTCTGTGGTAAAATCTTCTGCCCAGTCAGTTATGTCTCTTTAGAGACATGATTACCTAAACGTGTATCATGTATGGCACTTAAATGACTGACATTTTGATCAATTGTATGTTTTCTTAGAAAATTCACTCTTGCTACCATTTCAGCCAAGGCTTGAGAGATTTAGACTGAGGATTAACTCTTCATCCACAACAGTAACAAAGAATTTTAATATCCAACCAAATATTAAGATTTTAAGAATTTCCTGTCTATAATATAGTTGAATATTTGTTCTGTAATTGTTTTGAGTTTATACTGATTACTTTTTTGCTTTTTAACTTTAAATTAATTTTTGACCAGTTTTTTTTTTATTTTGGTAATAATTTTTATATAATCCCAGAGTAAAAAATAATTCACTGATATTACTGAATAAAATTGGTTTCGTAAGCTAGAAAATTTTTGCTATTTCAGGTCTAAATTATCTATATATTAGCAACCACATTTCACTTAAATTCATCTTTGATCATTGAAAATCAATTCTTTCTTGGGATTTTAATGCACAGTTTCTTTTATGTGCCATCATGCCACATCTTTCAATCTTTGGTTGCTCAAATAACACTTGCCTCTTTACTACACTTCTTTCTCCTTGTCTTGTCATCCATTCATTGAAAGTAGGCTATTTGAAATTTCCTCAGCTTCTTCAATCTCTGATGAATGTTATATTCTCCAAACTTTTTCATATTATATATTCCAAAAGTTTCAACTGTCAGCAAGATTTTGTTTGCAGTTTCTATTCTCCTTAAAATTTGTTACTTATCTGTTCTTTCACACTAGTCTCAACATTCATTAGTAGAACCCTATCACATCTGGTTCAAGTCTCTTCTTCATCTGTAAAGAGATTGTCCAGCACTCACTGTCATTTAAGAGAGATCATATAACAGTTCACACTTTTGTTTCTAATGGTATTTTTTCTGTTTTAATGCTTTCTTTAGTTTCTGAAAGCATTGTTCCCTTTTGGATTTCTGTATCACATTACCCCCACCCCTTTCTTATTATCCATTTATGTATCAACTTGATTTTAACATTGCAACATGAAGCTTGCAATTTGACTGACCACCATGCATTTTGTTTTCTTACAGTTAGCAGTTAGTCATTTCCTCTTACTTTCCTCAATGCAGACCAAATACTGTAATTTGTGCAAGATATAAAAAATTACAAAGTTTGGTATTTAAACTTTTTCCACACTTGACCAAAAAATATTTAGTTTACAAATGTAGAAAATTAATTTGGAAAGCAAAATGAATAGTAATAAAATAGGTAGATTGTGATGAAAACTGACACTTTGCCTTTGAGATAATTGGGGCTTCTCCCTCTCCCACTCAGTTTAGATATAAGCATGAGAGCCAACAAAAAAATTTTAACCCATTTAATAAACCTTACTCAGGATATAAGAGATTATATAAGTAGTTATTTATAGAATAAATGTGTGCATTTATAAACAAACAAGTGTATACAGCAGCTATTTTAATGTATACAAAAGTATAAAATTCAAACAAAAAGAGAAAATTTATTTAGTCAAAGGTAGTAATTACAAATTTAAAAAAGATGTTTCTTATGAACAGTCATAATACGAAGACAGAATTATCAATCTCTCAGTGGTATGAAGGCATTAGGCAACTTGCTAGTTAATACTGTTTTATACTTATTGAAAAAAAAATTTGTACAACATTTTGAATGGTTCTTTTTTTGAGATATTGGATAATGAAGTTCAAATTTCAGTTGAGTTTATTGCATTCACTTATGCATACTCTTGAGAAAGGTATGGATCCTTCTTATCCCCACACTATGGGGTAAATAGTAAGATAGACTAGGTTCTTTAGCCATGGTCGTTAAGCAGCCTAGGAGAAGAACTCTTGAATTCAAAGCCAGTCAGACATGAAGCTAGCAACTTCATACCATTTGCTATGGTAAGCACAGAAGCAAGGCCTAGTTTGCAGAGAGATTTTTTTGATTCATTTGTTTCCTATCGCTTATCAACCCTTTGCAGGCTATTTAAAGCCCTTTTTTTTTTTTTTTAGATTGTAAGAATTTTTTGTAATAATGCTTTAATTATACAAATCTCACTAACAAGCCATTATCCATTACAACACACACACCTCAAATCTTACAGCAGCTGGTATTTCCAGTCACCCATCTAGGTACTGACCAGGCTCAATGTTGCTAAACTTCAGTGATCATATGGGAACCAGTGTTTCAACACAATATGAATATAAGCCTGTGCTGACAGCTGTAGCTCATGTTGTACCTAAGGAAGGTTAAGTGTGTGATTCTTTGAGCTCCAAGTGAATCAAATGTAGAGATTTTATATTGGTTTTGTTTCCAAATTGAATCCAGAATCCAGTCTGTGTCATTGTCATGAAGAAAGAGAGGTAAATTTATTCTAAAAGAAAAAAAATTATGTAAAATATCAAAATATAACTGTGTGTGTGTGTGTGTATATATATATATATATATATATATATATATATATATAAACACCTGCACAGAGAAAACTAAAAGAAATGCAGCAACAATAATGAATTTTATTGACTCACCTTCTTTTCCCCAAATCATATGCATAACTTAAAGATAATTCTATACTGAACAATATTATATTAAATAATTAAGTAAATTAATCATTTTCATTCTTAACAATTAGCCTTCAAGCATTATTCCACAAGCAAGTAATTTCCTTCAATCGACAGACTGTGATTGCAGAAAATCTGGATTCTATTTCTTATAATTGAATTAAAATATTTTTTCAAAAAGAGAAAATGTGTTATTGATTTGCAGAGTAATTCGTTCATTTTTGCATAAAAGTTGAGCAGAGAATCAATTGGCTTTCACATTTAGCCCTTGTAATGTGAAACACCTCAAAGTGTCAGGAAAAAAAAGTTTACAAATTACATGTAAAAAATATAGTTGAAAGGGAAAAGACATTTATGTGCAAAGTGAATAGTAGTTTTACAAGGATCACTTCAGAGGGAAGCACAAAAAAAAAAAATAAAATAAAATAAACCAAGAAAATTCTTATTGTTTTTATGAAACATCAAAGCCTAACCTAAAATAAATCTTATGTTGAGAAGCAAAGCAATGTATACAGCAGATATGCAAAAATGAAATGCAGTCATTAGTCATAGTTTCTCATATAAATCAAGTTTCCATCTATAAAAAGACAATTTAGAAAAATAAAGTGGTAACTTTATAATCTGGATATTAGTGTTAACATTAATTCTGATGCAATTATTTAGAAACAAGCTATCAGAAATTGAAAAAAAAAAGAAGATGTAAACATTCCATTATTTTAATTTGAAACATACTTTTACAATTCAGTCTCTAACCAGTTGGTTTAAAAAAGACCAAGAATTATAGGAATTGTTCAATAATATCATGTCCACCAAATGAAATATTCCTAGTAAAGTTTTCATACCTTTCAACAGCTGGCTAAAATACATCCCATTATAATTTACTGCATCTTCATGAAAAACAACCTTTTTTTATCCACATTATTAGCAGATAGATATCAGTGCTTGATTTAACTGATATTTTTGAGCTCTTAACTTTACTTCAGAAACATATATTCACCATAAAATTATTTACAAGCACAAATAAAATAAAGCTATTTTAACTTCCATAAGTATAATTCTTTATCTTCCATAAGTATAATTCCAAAATGATAAGGTATTTTTATGATCCTTATTAAATTATTATTCTAAGTATTATTAGGGTTTTTTTACCTGAAAAGTTAACGGGATAAAGTAGTGTGTGTGTGTGTGTGTGTGTGTGCGCGCATGAATATCCATCACAAGCAAGGTAATAAAGCCACTAAGATGCAAGTGTGTTACTGAGGTTGAGAAGATTATAAGATAAGGAAACATTATTAAAGAGAGATAACAATAAAAGAACAGGACAAAAGACAGTTCCACAAGCAAGAAGTGTGAGAGAAGAAACTATTACACACAACTTACACTTACATCTAGCCATTTCAACTGTAAGATGATGAGATTTTGCTCCAATCTATTAATATGCTTAAATTCATATAGTCTGGGTATCAATGAGGAAAGCTCATCAGAACAATTACCATGAAAATATTTATAGAAAAAGCACAGGGAAGCAATAATATGGCAGTGGAAAAGTGACTGAAGTCAAGTTGTCATGTCAGGACCATTAACATTGCAAATTCTATGCAATATTTCAAGAATCTCTAAGTATATAGCAGAGTTACCAGACTAGTAATATTCAATCCATGGATGAATGGTAAACTTATAAATATGTAAGATACATTATGGTAAGAAAAATGATCTAGCACAAGAAATTTCTTAGGAGTAAATCTAGTAATTGATTCAACATAATCTTTCCACTTCATGTCAGCAGAAAACCTTAACCAGAGAAGGTGGGCTAACTTAATATATAAATAAATAAATAAATCTATGCATGTAGAAAAAATATGCAAATAGGTAAATAAAATTAGTTAAAACCATCCGATTGATGCTTGTGTATTTTCCCTTCATGAAAGATTAAAAATAGAATTACTCAGAAGAAATTTTTAAGACAGATAAAGGTAATGGTTGCAGTAGTGGAAACTAGTCTTAATAGTGAATAATATGCTTAACTTTAGCCAGGTACAGTATTTGCATAAATATCTAAAAAAAAAAAAAAACTCTCCTGAAAAAAGGTTGCTTTCTCCATAATAACATGGATTATTTTTAATTAAAACAGTCTCATACTCTAAACAGTTAAAGCTTTTAAATAATTTATTTGACGAACTCATTTATGAATCTAAACAGATGTGTTAATGATTTAAGAACCAGATTTTAGTGAGACCATTCCTATTAAATAATGTTTGTCAAGTGATTAAACAAAAACACCTTACTTTCAAAAGTTGTACATAAAAGCATTTTTGGCATTTATTTCTTGGTTAAGTTGCATGCAGTTTACAGGTATTTACAAAAAGTTGTAGAGCTTTTGCCATTGAACAAGTGCTTTACTGCTGTAAACTCTGAAACATTTCTTGAGTTAAGCAGGTCAAAATTTTTAAAATTGACACCTCCTAAAGCATTTTTTAAAATGTTGGCATGTTTTGTTTTTTTTTAACTGAGGTTCACCCAATAAATGGCTCACTAGTCACTCAAGATAGGGGGTTATTGAATGAGATGTGTGAATGAATGTAGGGGAAGTAGAAGGATAGATAACAAATGATCTTGGCTTGAAGATGTTAAGATTGTAGTGTTCAGAAAGCATCCATACAGAAATCTGTACCAGAATAGCAGTCCTTGGAAAAAGCTAATCAGAACCTTCCTTTTTTACAAATGAAATACAAAAGGAATGAGGTTGATTTAGCCCAGTAGAATGGATCTCTTTTGGACATTTTAGCTTAATATTAGTTCAACTAATTGAAAACTTTCAGCTAAATTCAAATTAAACATGACTTAAAATATTTTCTAAGATATGTGAACTATAATTCAGAAGACAAAAGCTATTTGCTTTATATTTGTTACAATGACAAAAACCAACAATGCATAATAAGCATCAAATATTTAAATGATGTGACCATGGCTTAAAATTAAAAAAAAATCAATTTTTAGATGATGATACTCAGAAATTATTATAAGTAAACCCATGGTTTTTTTTTTCCTGGTGAGAAAAAAATTGTACAAAGCATAAACTATTACACTCATTTAGTTTCTCTGTTCAAAAAAAGGGAGGGGGAGGGAGGGAGAGAGAGAAAACATCTTTTCACACTTGAATCATTTATCATCCTAGATTCTGTTGATGATAATTTGGCCCATTGGGAATGATGGTGTGAAGGTGGATGTAGCTTATTGCTTGGTTAAGTGATAGGGTTCAGTTGGGATTGAGGTAACTTGCCATAGGGGAGACTTGAGTCATATTAAATTATTTAGATAAGCCACAATAGAACCCACAGGTACTATATACTAAGAATAACAATTTTAATGAATGTTTATGCTAACTGAACTTATATCAAAGCTACGGTTTAGCAAGGGCTATAGATCATAATAAACTTAGAACAATATGATAATATGCACAACACTGGCACAGAAATATATATTTTGAAAATGTTAAACATTTTAATAATTGTAATGCTCATATCAAGTTAGTAAAAATATCTTCCAAAATGAGTAAAACCATTTTTTATAAAAGAAAAGAAAAAGTGAAGAGTACACATCTTCTACCCCATATTTAACAATCTAATTTAGTGTCACCCAAACATCTTTTTGCTTGCACCCCCTGTAAACACTACACCCGACATAAAATCAACCTTTGACTGAATTTTTTGGTGCTACTATTGCATGTCAAATGAGTATCTTACTATTTCCTACAACAATTGTTATATAAATGGGATACATTGTAAAGTGAATGCAAGGTACACTTCGGTTAGTGTGTGAGTTCAGATTTATCACTGCCACCCTCTGGTTGCCCAATGTTTTTTCTTATTTCCTGCACCCCCAGGATTTTCCCACTGCTTCTAGGAGTGTGTACTACCCACTCTGGGAATTATCGGTCTAATTAGATTTTCCGTTAACTGTGAGAAATAAGATTTAACTAAACTCCAAGCTAAAGAGAAAATCATTTGTGACTGTCATTATTACTACCTTTGCAACCGCTACTAATTCAATGCCATTTCTTCCCTATTTGAGGTGAGAGGCACCAAGAGACAGAGAAGTCTGCTGGTGAGTTATTCACAGAGAACAGCATGGTACTTGTGTCCCTTACTAAATCTGAAAAGCAATTGAAAATGGTAAAGAGGATTTAAAAAAAAAAAATCAATGATAATGATTTTAATTTGTGAGAAATAAAATGAGATGCTAGGTGAGAAATACACGTAATAATAGAAAAAAAGGCACAAAAGATATCAATAAAATGAGGAATACATAAAATAGAAAGGGAAAAAAATGCTACTACTGTAACATTGTTTCCACATCGTAAAAATGATAGAAAATTCATTGAAGCTGAAACAGACCAAGTCAGTGCCCCTCCCTCACACACGTCAGGTAATTAACTCTAATGAAGAGGGTTTGACATTCATTGTGAGGAAGGAGAGAGAGTGAGAGAGAGCTTGAAAAGGAGTTGTGGAAGAGGTAAACAAATGATAATTAGTTTGTGTCTATGACTCTTGTTGTATCAATAGTAATTTCTTTGTTCTACCAGATGTCAACATTAGTCTGTCCACACCCACCTTTTCTTTTTCACTAAATTCTAAACTGAACATACTAAAAAAGAAACACATAGGCAATAACAAATTTAAATTGTACTTTGTTATCTTAAACATAAATAATATTATTGAACATTCAGAAAAAAAAGAAAAAAAAGACAAGCATTTCAAGTTTTTAATTTCCTATTATATAGGAGATAATTCAGTTATTTTCATTTTTATGCATCATAATCATTTTGAGTTTTTAACTATAGGCATTGTTTAAATTGAAAATGGAAACTGATGCTCTACAAATAACATAATTCACATTCTTTTGACAATGAAGTCATTTTTGTGCATGTGTATTGTGTTTTTGTATGGCTGTCATATTCATAATGAATATGCATCAAGTTTTGATTCAAATTTGTATAGAAATATCTGCAGAAACTATTCTAATAACTGCGAAAAGCTTTCCTTTCGAGGAGGATTCAAAGAGTGGAGTCCAAATAAAATTCCAGTACCAAGGCTTTCAATCTGGCAGTGAATCCATTGAAAGTCATGTTCTGGAAGGGTTTCCATGAGCAGAATTGCCAAAAATGTTGAATGCATCATTGACAGTACAAGGATTAGATCTGGATATTCCATAGAATCTTCACAAATTATTCAGACACTTAAAATATCTTGTCTGCCAATTCTGTTTAACCAAAAGAGATAAAGCAGTTATTCTTTATTATTTTGCTCAAATGTTGCTTGCTTCTCATACATCTTCTGTCTAATGTTTTCAGTTGATAACTAAAGAAACCAATAATCCATTAGTTGTAGTTATTTCATTTATAGAGAAAATTTGGATTAAGTGCACTGACAAAAAGATTATGTCGAAAAATATTTGTTGTGTAAAATAAATGATTGTTTTTTTTTATTATGCTACAAACTTATTGATATAAAAATGTATAAATATTTACTCCGCAATTTTGCTCCTAGACAACATAAGCCATTAAAGCCATTCCTGCACCAAATTCTGTTCCAGATTCTCCATCTCTTTAATTTGTTCCCAGTGTCATGTTGTCAGGTGTTTCTTGGCTATTGTTTTTTTTTCTCCCTCTCTACCAGAGGGGGTCCAGTTCAAAGTTTGGCAGGTAGTGTTGGATGTTGCTTTCCTGAGAGTGTATCATATACCTTTTCTTTGCAAGATCTGCTTGCAAAGAGAATGTATATGATCTGCTTAGTGATAGTACCTTGTACTGCTTTTTGCTACATTTCCACATTGGTAAATTCGTCTCACCATCTGATGTTGAAAATGCGCCTCAGACATGTGTTGTTATGTGTCTATAAAACTTAGCTCATTCTTCAGATCTCGATACTGAATTGACACATTTTTGTGGTTGTACCAATCTTGCTAGAAGTCTTCAACATAATGCAAGCTCTTCACGCCTTGCCAATATGCACTGTAATATCTTGCTCAATACTTCTCTACTTTTACATTTCCCAGGCACACAAAGGCCTTGACCATATAGAATGGCTCTCCACTCACAGTGACTGGAACATCATCCATGGCGCAAATATACATACATACATACATGCTAATAATTATCTTTAGGCATTATATTACAAAAGGAAAAGAATCAATACAAGTTATGGTTTGTGCAATATCAAGTAAATTTAAACTGACAAAAGTCTATCAAATATCTGACAAGATTAAAATATTGACTTCAAATAACCCTTTAATGATTAGTATTTGTGAAATCAATGAACTATCACAGAAGTAAATCCAACTAATGTGCGTTTATGTAAAGATAAGTACAAAGCATATTTTATGGACATACACATAATTGTATTTGGGAATCATTAAATATGTTTTAAAAAATTAAAAAAAAAAAAAAGAAAAAAAACATTTGTATGTTTGAATGAATGCAAACACTTATTTCTTCTTTTGTCACTTGTTGATTCACTTATTATGATAGATTTACTCTTTATCTATCAATGCAAGATACTGAAATCATTTTCGAGAAACAAAAACAAAATGATATGAAAATTTTACTTTTCAGCAAGTTTTTAAATCTAATTGTTGTGCATCAGAAACACTGTTCCAGTTAAAAATTAATCAATATGAAAATATTGCTTTTATTTCTAATGCTACTCAAAATTAATGCTTCAGAAAACCATCCAAGTTAGTTTCTGCTTGTTAAAATCATCAAAGTACCTATTTACTTATTTAATAATGCAAACATTTTTTTAAAAATTATATTCTAAATATGAATAAGAATTAATAGAAATGATATTATTAGAGAATATATTTAAATAAAAACATTTAACATTATTTACATTTTTTGGACTATTGTCCTCATCTTTATTGCCATATTTACAATGTTTTGATCATTGAATACCTTGGCCTTTTTCAGGTGCTAGGAATTTCGGACTGAGCTCTTTATTTCGATCACTGGGGTATATCATTCTCATTTTATGTGTGATGCCACTTCTGGTAGCCATGTAGTTATCTCCTTTTAACTTAACTCTATAAGTATTTTTTGTTCACAACTGATGTAGCCTATTATTGAACTCAACTCTTTAGATGAAGTCACTGGAATTAACAGTCTTGAAGACATCAGTGTATGAATTTCTGAGACTTATAAACTAAAGTCTCAGTAATCATTTTTAAACCAGAGCTCATATGGCAATCTTTGATGCTAATGATTTTCTCTGGCACTCTGTATTAGTGGTTCCCATACAGTATTCATTTCTATGCTTGGTCAGCTTCGGAGATTTTTGTGACCTAGCATATGTGCTGATTCCTCAAGTTTACATAGTTTCCAGTCATGTTCTTGATCAATTATTTCAACTTCATCCCATGGGGGGGTGGTGATCTCCTTTCTCCCTCCACATGTGGTCAGCTACACCTGATTTTTCTATCTCTCCTCATTACGGCTTTGTGATGTTCTTGCAGCCTAACCTTAAGGGGGGAAGGCACATCTCTCCTTTATATTTCTTTTCACAACTACATGGAATAGTATACACACAGTCCTTAGTTATATCCTCCTCTATTTGAAGTCTGACTTGGAAAAGGTATCTGTGAAGTGTAGAACCATTTTTGAATATTGTCCTGATGTTATATGAACCACAGATCCTTTTCTCTGATAACCCCTCCACATGGAGTAGACAGACTGAGGCTATTTTCTGAGAGTTGTTATCCTCATGCACCTTCCCTTCCATGTTTGTTGGATCTGTTGTCATGTACCCAGGGTAGTTTTTATGTTGTAGAATACTGCTTGTACGGACTATTTCCTTTGTCTCTGGGTCGCCACCTATGACTTTTGCTCAATGTTGTAGACAGCGGCATATGGACGTCTTGAATTTCCTCTCTGCTTGAGATATTAGTATATCTAGAAATCCTAGTTTGTTGTCATTCTTTTTCCATTGTGAACTGTATTGATGATCTTATCGAGTTCACATAGTCCAGTAGTGTCTGGACCTCTTCTTGGTGTGTGGCCAGAATATAATGGTGTCATCAACATATCTCTGCCATAAAGTTGGTTTTAGTGCTGTGGATTCTAATACCATCTCTTTAAAGTATTCCAAAGTACAGACAAATACTAAAAAAAAAAAAAAACTTCAAATTTAACAGTAATGAAGATTTTTCAAGTTCTGTTGAGAATACAGAAGACCTATGATAGCAACAGTCAATACGAATTAATAATTATACATTATTTTCTTTAACAGAAAAAAAAATTTTTTTTCATATATTAATATTCCTTTGCTTCTATTTCCAATAAGAATAAAGAAACCCACAGAAGGTATTTTAATGATCTAGTCCTATCATAAAATTATGCTTGTCCCTCCCTGTGTTAGTTTGCACTATAGTTAATGCCCTGCTAATATCTTAAATAATAAACTATTGCTTTGATCATGTGGAAAGAGAGGAAAAAAAAGACATTACTTGGTTTCAATGAGAAAATGAAAGAAAGAGAAGATAAACATGGGGAGAGAAAATCAGATTAAACTGATATGAACATATACTACACTTTGACCTTAGCCAAAAGGCCAGAAAGTGATTGTATTTTTTGTCACCCCTGACTGGCAGACTATGACACAAAGTCAGTTTAATGTGAGGTACCTGTGAGCATGCACTCAGGCCAGGTCCAAAAAACCCACCCCCCATTGGTTGTGCTGCCATTCTTATTACTACCACCCCTCTTTATTACAGGAGGTACTGCCACTGGAGGGAGTTGTTTCCCAAGACCAAGCACCTTTCAATAATATTTTCAGTTATTCTCTGTATGCAGACAGAGACAAAACTCAGTTGTACAACTGAGAGAAGAAATGTAGTTTAGCTGCCTGAAGACAGATACTACACTTCAATCCCAGCCAAAAGGCTGAGAAACATCGATTGTGATAAAAAAGCTTTTTTATTATTATTATTTTTTTTTTATAGACACACAGTATCAAATGATAGTAACCAAGCAAATTAAAAAATAATAAAAAATTCAGTTATCATAAATTATCTTTAAATTATTATTAAGAAAAATGTTCATAAGATGGGGGTTTGGCTAGAAAGAAAGGGAAGATAGAAATGTTGGTTTCTTACCAATACCTCATGAATAATGGACTATTCTGTTCTGATGGCATAGAAAAACAAAAGACTTATGCTACTTGGTTTCAGTGAGAAAATGAATGAAAGAAACAAAGGGAAGATATAAATCTTTAATGACTTTCATTTAAATGGAAAAAGTTGTCAGTTTCTAACCTTTTCATTTGTACCCACTTACTGCTTTAAATAAAGATCAGCATCTATATTATAATTCTGCGTGTTACTTCCTTAGTTACTTAGTTCCTCCGTCCATTACACCACACTCTCTACACAAGCTTTTCCTTCCCCTCTATCTTTTTACTCTCCCACCTTTGCCAAACGGAAGGGTAGTAAAGAGTGAGCGAGTAGGAGAGAGCTTATAGTGTTATCGTATCAGTAGCAGTTTATGGTGGTGGTTGTAGAGTAATTATGCGTGTGTATATGCATGTGTACTGTACAATATAGTAAAATAGGTAGGTTTGCTGTTGTATCCTGCGACCTAATAACAAAATTTCTGGCCTCTACACCCTTGGCCATTACTCAGTTGGTCTTTTCTGTTTACAATAGACACAGGAGCCTTTAAAGTAACTTCAATTATTTTAAAAAATTTTTTAATCTCTTCTAACATTTTTGAAATTTTATCAGAAAGTTTTGTTTTGATTTGAGTTAGTAGCTAAAGAAATATTACAACCCTTTTACAATGGAAACGTAATGATTGCATCACACTTTTTTTCGGTGACAAACACATTAATTTGGAAATTTTCGCAAAAATCAAATAATTGTCGGATTTTAATGAAACTATCAGTACTCATTCACAAATGAATGAAATTATTTTTGAAAGTATTATTTTTTTTAAATTTTGATAAAAATGTTTACAATGGACACAGGAGCCATGATTTTTCAGTAATAAAAAAAACATTTTTTCTTTCAAAATCTCTCACAGTAAAGTAGCTTCTATGGACATTAATTTTATAGATATTTTAATAAAATTACACTCTGTATTATCATTATTTTATTATCTAATACTTTTATGTTTGAAGACGTTACTACCATTTGTAGTAAGACAAAGTAAAATTTTCCCAGGAAATCATAATTATCCTTCTGTGGAAATTCCACGGGTTCCGCTAGTTCATATTAATGATTGTTATTTTGTTAATGTTGCTAAGCTCAAATATTTAACAAGGCAATAGAGAAATTTCTACAGATATTTTATTGTCATAGAACTTATCAGGAGCTTACTCAATCATTAACTGAAGAATTAAATTCAACAAAAAATTCAAACTGGAAATCCATGAAATTTTCATGAGTCTTTCTTTAATACATGAACAGTAACAAAGAAGAAAGCATGATTGTAACAATATTCTGAAAGCCTATAATATACTGGGTATTTATCATTAAACACACCGAAACATAAAAATAATCTATATTGGTTAGGTCAAATGATAAAGGTAACAAAGTTAGTGTCATTTAAATTAGGTTCCCTTTGGTGCAGCTCCTTCTTCAAAACTACTTCTATTCTGGATTGCATACAAATCGAGGCAATCAACCTGATCACCATTCATTCTAAGCGCAACCACCTGCAATGATTGGAACAATGCCAATTGTCTCTTCTAGCCTTATTATCATGGCATTTATTTTGAGAGATTTGTCTGTGAACTGATCACATCACCTCAACATATCTTGTCATTTGCACAGCTTTAAAACTTCAAACAATTCAATGTACCTTGGACTTTTTTTTCTCTTCAGTCATTACTGTTTGATTATCATTGCTTTTCTAGTAGGTCATGCTTCAAGAGCAAACAATTCATTAATTAATTTAAATGTAACAAGAAAACATAAAAAGGCTTGCTGATAAAACTTGTTATCATAAAAATCTATAATAAAATAAAATGTAGAATTTATATTTACATAACAGAAACAATTCTTAATGCAAATTTATTATATTGCTTGTTTTTCATTTAAGTTATTCTGCTACATGATTAACCAGTTTGTTTCTTCTTTAAAATACAAAACTGACTGAAGTTACAGCATCAGTAAATTAACAATTCAATCTTAGTTCTATCGTGAACCTTTTGTTTCAAATAATCTGAAACCCTTACTGAAGTAGCACCTTCCTTGCTTTAAAAATGAGATACTTAAAAATAATGATTTCTATTTCATTATGTTGGTCTTTAGCATCAGAACTAGATGAGGGTAGCATGGAGTAAAACTGCCAATAACCCATAATGTCTTGTGTCAGATAGCAGTCTGGCAAAATGGCTTTTGTCATGAAAGTGCATGCAAAGTAGTGATGTATCAGTAAATTCCTACAGACAGAAAAATAGTGCCCCCCACTTATATTTCCTCAACACTTGCTAAATGTGGATGTAAGCTAAGTTAAGCAATTTCTTTAAACAATGGTGATAAACCAAATTCCAAATAGTCTTGCACAGATGTCATTCCACAAAATGAAATGCACCTCAAAATTTTATATGCAATGATAGTGACTGTTTTGATTCAAAAGTATTATTGTGTTTAACAGCA
The DNA here is from genome assembly GCA_037127315.1 of Ascarosepion bandense. Taxonomy (NCBI): domain Eukaryota; kingdom Metazoa; phylum Mollusca; class Cephalopoda; order Sepiida; family Sepiidae; genus Ascarosepion; species Ascarosepion bandense. Next base: position 1,108,518 of record JBBBDQ010000894.1, on the reverse strand, counting down.
TAAGATATGTAGATGATACAGTGCTCATAACAAACACAGAAAGGAGACCGCATACAGAAGGTAGTAAAGGAAAGCGAGAAGAAAGGACTAACAATTACAAAATAACAAATGCAGAGTTGTTGGCAAAAATAACAGCTTAATACGAAAATAACGAATTAGAGATACCAAAATTGAAAAAATACAACCATTTAAATATCTGGGAAGTGTTTTAATAGAGTACAGAATGTGAGACACTGAAATCTGAAACTGTGAAAGATGCCTTCTAAAAACAAAGCAAAGTATAAAGAAACAGAAAACTTACAATACAAACAAAAAAAAAGTTGGATAATATTAGTCCTCCTACATGACAATGAATGTTGGACAATCTCTTCACTGATGAAGAGGCTGGGAGCAAGAGAAATGTGGCTCTATAGAAGGATGCTATAGACCAAACATGCAAGCAACAACAAAGTTTTAGAGAAAATACAAACAAAAAGGACACATACTTAACATCAGAAAGAGGTAGTTGAAATTTCTAGGGTATATAATGAGGAAAAAGAGTTTGGAAAATTTTATACTCACATAAGAGACTGAAGGTAAGAGGTCAGAGGAATGAGCAATGAATAATCTACCTAGCGGACTGGAATAAATGGATAGCGGAACAAGGTTTAGAAGAGATGATAAAAAGACAAAATTTATTAGAAGCTACAAAGGACAGAAAATTGTGCAAAGTCCTGAAGGGACACAGCACATAGAAAAAGATTCATTGTAATTTCCATAGAAACAAATATAAAACATGCTTAGCAAATAATACAATAATCAAACAAAATTTATGTTAACAATCACAAAAGATAAAAAAAAAAAAAAAAAAAAAAAAGAAGTCTTCTTTCCTCTAAAATACTCAATATACTTGATAAGTTATTTTAGCAAAGGAAAATAAAAACTTTAAACTTTCTGTTAAAAAAATACAAAAACTGAGATGGACATACAATTGACAGAAAAATGTAAAAAGAAAAAAAAGGGATATTTTTTTAAAATACAAGTTATGTCAAGGAAAAAGCATTAACAAAATTAAGAACAAATGTGCGAAAGGATAAAAAGTAAAGAGAAAAAAAAATTATTGATTAGATCTAATTAAAAAAAAAAATGAAAAAATAAAAATTACTTTTACTAAAAAAGACAAGATATTGCCAATAGCAATGAGCACCATGAAACTAGATGGGGAGAAATCAAAAAGCCAGAGATGAGAAGAAAAAAAAAACAAAAACAAAAAAAAACAAAACAAAGAAAGCTTAGTCATATACACACAAATGTAAGGCTGTACTTAGCAACTTTATTCTTTCTTTGACACTTTTTGGTCATCTTGAAGGAAATGTTTGAGCTGATAAAAATTAAAGAAAGCTATGCAAGGCACCAGACGTATAATGTGAGGTGTTCTGATAAATTTTGAACTGATTGCAATACAATCTTTTCCTTTTACAGCTTACTTAGATAATACTCTGTTCTATAATAGTTATTACATTTGTTATATGAAATGAATGTGTATTGTGGTGCAGTGGATATCAGCTTGGAATAATAAATCAGTTTGAATTCCATTTGAATTCATTGTATTCACTTATACACAAATATGCTTGAAAAAGATATTAATCCATCCTTTCTTCCTCGAGATATAGGTTAAATAGTAGTTAAATAAATGTATTAGCAGCCAGTTTACTACAGTAAAACCAGGCAACCTACTACAAGAAAATCTTTTGCCTCAGTCATGGATTGAAAGAGACATGATTGCTCAAACATGTATCAACCATTGCACTTAACTGACTGATTGATATGAAATGTATATGCAAATGTAACAACAATTATTGGACACAGGTAGTATTTCAGTTGTATCAAAGCAAACTGCAGAATTTCTAGGATGTGTCAAGTTGTTCTTGTAAATACAAATTTAGCTGTTCAAATATTCAGTTAGAAAAATTTAGGAATTTTACTTGGGATAAAAAAATATTACATCAAGCTTTATAATTCTGATAAAGCAAGCATTAAGAAATAATCTAAATAAACAAATATCTAAATGCATATTTTTCCTTGATGTCTTTTTGTGCTTCTCATATCTTGAAAATATTTTTTTCAGAATTAATCTTTCAAAATAATATGTAATATACTACATGTCAAGTATATTTTTCATTTTAAATAAGAGTAAGAAAATTCATTCAAAATTATTTCATAATATTTTCAAAATTGTTCAATAGATTTTATTTATTAGTGACAACTAATGTTAAGTCACATGATCACAACTCCTGCTTAATGGTAAACACAATTGTTCCCTATAGTTATTTTTAAGTTTTTGTTTAAGAATATCAAGAAATCCTTGTTGAGAAATCAATTCAGGAGAGTAAATGTTAAAATCAATGTTGTTTGTGAGGCATAAATCCAAGAATGGGTGATATAGTGAATATTAAACCAGACCTGAAACAAAAAGCTGTTACTCAAGAAACATTCTTAAGTTAGGAAAAATGCCACGTATGTTTCCTGCTGAATGTTTAGACTTCAAGGAGAGGTAATAGCAGAGGAAGCAAACACCACAGGCCTGAACCTAATTTTTACGAGGACAGCCATTAGTCACAACAAGAGGGTGTGTTATATTTAGTACGAAAGAAAAAATACAGAAGGTTACAAGATTTCCTCACCATATTCCTGGATGATGATAATGCTTCTACTTTTAAGAAGAAAAGAAATAGAATGGACGATAGATAATAGGACTAATCAAGCAGAACTCTAATGAGAAAGAATATAAAAATTATAGTTGAATTGTTTGTAAAATTTTGCAAGAAAGGCATTATCAGCTAGTGGAAAAATACTACTAAAAAAAATAAATAAGATAGTCGTATGTTTAGGACATGTATATGTTTTTAAAAAAAATCAATAATGAATAATTTAATAATTAATCTCAGCTTCAGATTATTAAAAATTAACAAGCATCAGATAATGGATATAAAAAATCTTGTTCATTGTTTCAATGACCAATCACGAGTAGGAAGCTGAACGAATTCTGATAATTTGCTTTTTATTTCATGCAGCATCCACCTTTTTGTAAATTTTCTGGCATCACCACCAACAGCACAACCACTCAGCAAAACTAAGAGAACTAAATACTTCAAATCAAAGCGTGGCTCCCTGACCTGATATTCAAAAACACAATGTAGTATTATCTGTGCAAGGTTTAGGGTCAGAATTCCGCTCCCTAGCACTTCTACTTTGAATCAGAATGTGGTATCCTTGTATGTAGTCAAAAGTATTACACACATCACTTATATATATATATATATATATCAATCACAACAGAATTTGTTTCCACATCCTAATCTTCTTCAGAGTTTCAATTCAGTACCTGAAGATTGTATTGAACATGAAATACCAAGTCATGCTACTGATGAGGAAAAAGGTATAATATTAATATAGGAGTGGATATGTACCATAAAAAATTATGACAAAATATTTATATCTATATGCCATCTAAAATGACAGCAACATATATATATATATATATTCATGTACTTACTATTGAGTATCTTACATTAAGACATAAGAAAAAAAAAAGTAATTCAAACTCAGTAGTGTGACAGGAGCAATATATATATATATATATATATATATATATATACACACACACACACACACACAAAAAAAAAAAAATATACTATGGTCTTTACTATAAGAAAGAGGATATATAGAGATTCTTCACTACTCAGGAACATAATTATTGCAAAAAAAAAAATAAATAAATAAAAAATAAAATAATACAGCACAGTTAATAACCAAACTCATGGCAAGAGCTTTTATAAATGGGAGTAAAGAGAATGAGCACAGCCGATGCTACCTTGCTATTGTCTCTCTCTCCATGAGCACGACAAGAGGGATATTATATATATATATATATATATATATATATATATATAGATGAGTTTGGTGTTAATAAAATAGTGCTTGATTTAATATAACACAGCTATAAATTACCCTCTCTATTATAATAAAGACCATTGTGTATTTTTGTATGTGTGCGCATATGTTATATTAAATCAAGCACTATTTTATTAACACCAAACTTCGATGTCATATATATATATATATATATATATATATATATATATATATATATATATATTTTGATATATCAAGGGCAGTTTTAATAGAAAGAAATATGACAAAGTGAAAAAAGATTTTGTGCGACATGCTTCCTCCTTTCAGGCTTTATTGGACTAAGTTTTTGTTTTTGCTGCTGAGACTACAGTCAGTTAAGTGCCATACATGATACTTGCTTGGACGATCATGTCTTGAAAGAGACATGACTGACTGGGCAGAAGATTTTCCTACAGTAGATTGCCATTAGTTTCTGCAGTAGACTGATTGCCAACCATGGTTACAGAACCCCATTTGTCCTGCTTATTTAACCCATAGCTGGAGGAAGAAGTGACAGATTAATACCTTTCTCAAGGGTACTTGCGCGGAAGCAAAAAGTATAAATCCATCTCTTGTGACTACATATGCGTACAAATGAGAGGTACTGAGAATTTTAAATTTAAATAGTTTTCTTCTTTTATTAAAAATAATATGTTTAATCTAACCAGCTTCATTTAGTTAGATTTTTTTTGTTTATGCTTCCATTACTTTTGGTAATAAATATTCCACATTGTGACAAGAAGAAATTCTGCTAAGAATGGAGAAATGTTGTAAGAACCTGGATGCAAATTTACTATGGATGACTTAGCAATAAAAGCACTTTCTGAACATTTTTGTTTTAGTAAATTGTTTTCTCTTCTAATTTGAGTAGTATTTTTAAAATAAAATTGTAGTCAGTCTTGTTACAAGTAGCTTATGCATTTGATGTGGTTTTGTAAAAAAGTTTTTCTGTGTTGCAGTAACTGATCATGTCCCAAAGGAGAAAACATGTCATATGAAAACTTTCAACTTTTTTCACTTTGTTTATATATATATATATATATATATATATATATATATATATATATATATATAAATAAAACAAACACACACAACGATATTAAAAAAGATGGTCAAGATTGTACTTTCAAGCTGATAGGCCTTAAGGCAAAAGTGCAGCTAAGTTACCGAAACATCCTCTTTTTGATGCATGCTTAGATTGCTCTCTTTGTACATTTAAAAAACTTAACTTTAGGTTTTATGCACACACACACATTATATATATATATATATATATATATATATATATATAATTTTATTCTCTTCAATTAAAAAAAATCATTACAGTTGTAAAAGTTAAGTTTTAAAATTAATAATAGTGCTTGTTCATACATGTTTAAAATAATTAGAACTGAATACGTGTCATGTGTAATTACAAAAAAAAAAAAAACGGGAAAATAAAAAAAAATATGGTGCCTTCCTCAATGAATTTAATATCAACATTAAGAATTTAAACAGAGAATTAGGAAGGATTAAAATAAAAATAGATATGCCAAGATTGTTCAATACACATGTTTGAATGAAGATATGCTATATATAATTTGTCATCAGTCAAGTGATATTATATTCAGCATCCCAACTCTAGAGTTTAACAGATGAAACTTTTCCCAATAATTTGGTCAACTTGTCAGGATGTATCAGAAATTGTCTACTGATTTACTCATTTTCCTTATTTTTAAAGTTAAAAAAATAGATAATTATTTATTCCCTTTTTATTGGTGCTAGATTACTTCTTGTTCTGTGTGTGTGTGTGTGTGTGTGTGTATATATATATATAAATGAAAGACTGTGTGTCAAATTAACAAGGGTCTGACCATCACCGACAAATTGTTTTTTTGAATTCTTTTTCAAATTTGGTACACTTAGAAAGCTTTGTGATAGAAATTGAATGGTACCTATTTTACATCTCTTGGCCAAAGGGTTCCCAAGATATGATCCATTGACTTTTGCTCAAAAAAGTGAGTTTTGGAAAATAGTCACAAAGTTTAAATATCAATATCTGAATCATTTTGTCACCTACAGAGCTAAATTATATACTATTTTCAAATACTTGGCTAAATCTCAAAGCTGATCTATTTGTTTAATGGTTAAATAAGATAATTTGACCTTGACCTTAACTTTTGATCATTAATTTATCAACAAAAACTAAATTAAATTTAAAAAAAAAGTTATTTTAATTTTTTTTTTTTTTTTTTTAAATTCAACAAACTTGTCCTTGTCTCCTTATGGCAAGATATATATAAAATTCTGTTGTGGACTTCTATGTCCAAGCTACAAGGCTTTAACAAGCTGAGCCTAATTCAAAATGGCAGATTTTGATATTTGCCACTATCTGCTAACATTTTCATATCTTCTAATATGGATATTTGTTATGGTAATTTACCCATGCACACATGAACTCTTTCAAGTAAAAATAAGCAGCAGTTTCTACCTTGTGCAGAAGTCTATTCCAGCAGAGGCTGGAATTCATTGAATTCAAAGTCAAGGCTGGAATTCAAGTCACCTCTCAATTGCATCTCTGTCCTCGGGCAGAGTGTGGCTTGGTTGTGTCTGTCTGTCTGAGGACGGACATGCAGCTGAGTAAAATTACACTGTGGTGTGCCAAACTCCAGGGGCCTTTCCAATAAGCTTTACCTCTCCCTTGGGAAAGGGCTGAGTTTATTGCCCAGCGCCTGAGGTGTCCCCAAAAGGGTAAGGGGCTGAGGGGGTTTGGGAACTAAACCCAATTAAAAAACTGACCTTGTGTCACATCCGTTGCATGGTGGGTGCAATAGTAGATATTGTCTATTTCAGTAGGTAGCTCTGACAGCCAGACCAAACAGTCCTGCTGGTGACCTTCTCATTTTGTACATGTTTTGTACTACTGTTCTTTGTTAATATATTTATTTAACTATTCCTTTTTTGTGTCTTTATTTCTGGCCTCTAACCAGGCCACAACAAATTGGCAACTAGGACTTAAGAACCCTTAAGAACCCCAAAGGACTGTGTGGAAATTGTCAATATTGGTTCAACAGTTAATGCATGGAATTCTATTTTCCATCACACCGTTCTATTTAACAGTACTTGGCAATCCAGAAAATGAAACCAAAAAAAAAAAAAGAAAAAGTGTAACTAACTTACACTAAACTTGAACGCAAGCTGTTAAACTATGAAAATTCATGTTTTTTCAAGAGGAGAAAAAAAGAACTCATGATTCCCATGAGTGAGTAAAAAATTAAAGTTTTTTCTTTTTTATTCACTTCAATTAATTTTTATTTTGGTTTACTAAAGTGTTTTTTTGTTATTCAAAGCAAAGAAAAGTTTTTCACTTTAACTGTATTCAATTTAATCCCAATAAAAAAGACATTGACAAACATGGACGAATTTAAATCTGCCATGTTCGATTTTCTTAAGTTCCAACTTGAACAGCAAAACGAATGAGAACTTAAATGGCAAGAGAAGCAACTAGGGCAGCTGGAAATACGGAAAGAACGACTCGGAATTCAAAAGCGGGCCCGAGAAAGAACGACTCGGAATTCAAAAAGCGGGCCCGAGAAAGAACGACCCGGAATTCAAAAGCGGGCCCGAGAAAGAACGACCCGGAATTCAAAAGCGGGCCCGAGAAAGAACGACCCGGAATTCAAAAGCGGGCCCGAAAGAAAGAACGACCCGGAATTCAAAAAGCGGGCCCGAGAAAGAACGACCCGGAATTCAAAAGCGGGCCCGAGAAAGAACGACCCGGAATTCAAAAGCGGGCCCGAGAAAGAACGACCCGGAATTCAAAAAGCGGGCCCGAGAAAGAACGACCCGGAATTCAAAAGCGGGCCCGAGAAAGAACGACCCGGAATTCAAAAGCGGGCCCGAGAAAGAACGACCCGGAATTCAAAAGCGGGCCCGAGAAAGAACGACCCGGAATTCAAAAGCGGGCCCGAGAAAGAACGACCCGGAATTCAAAAGCGGGCCCGAGAAAGAACGACCCGGAATTCAAAAGCGGGCCCGAGAAAGAACGACCCGGAATTCAAAAGCGGGCCCGAGAAAGAACGACCCGGAATTCAAAAGCGGGCCCGAGAAAGAACGACCCGGAATTCAAAAGCGGGCCCGAGAAAGAACGACCCGGAATTCAAAAGCGGGCCCGAGAAAGAACGACCCGGAATTCAAAAGCGGGCCCGAGAAAGAACGACCCGGAATTCAAAAGCGGGCCCGAGAAAGAACGACCCGGAATTCAAAAGCGGGCCCGAGAAAGAACGACCCGGAATTCAAAAGCGGGCCCGAGAAAGAACGACCCGGAATTCAAAAGCGGGCCCGAGAAAGAACGACCCGGAATTCAAAAGCGGGCCCGAGAAAGAACGACCCGGAATTCAAAAGCGGGCCCGAGAAAGAACGACCCGGAATTCAAAAGCGGGCCCGAGAAAGAACGACCCGGAATTCAAAAGCGGGCCCGAGAAAGAACGACCCGGAATTCAAAAGCGGGCCCGAGAAAGAACGACCCGGAATTCAAAAGCGGGCCCGAGAAAGAACGACCCGGAATTCAAAAGCGGGCCCGAGAAAGAACGACCCGGAATTCAAAAGCGGGCCCGAGAAAGAACGACCCGGAATTCAAAAGCGGGCCCGAGAAAGAACGACCCGGAATTCAAAAGCGGGCCCGAGAAAGAACGACCCGGAATTCAAAAGCGGGCCCGAGAAAGAACGACTCGGAATTCAAAACCAACAGAAATCAGGCATCAAAAACTCACAAAGGTTCTACTTTAAACTCAACAACAGAAAAGAAACTTGCTTGAACTGGCAAACAGGGGACAAATTAGTGAAAACAAATGTGTTTTCACAAAACTGAATCTGGGGCACAATAGACATTTTTACATATTATCTAGACGAAGACATAACTTTCACCTCCTATTTTAGAAGGTTTGGAGATTATACGCCACAGATTGCATAAATTAGTCATACTCTAAGAAAATTTGCCTTCTTCTTTGATAACTTGGCACTACTGCACACCAAATTTGTCAACTATATTTTACCCCATAAAACAAGCGAACTGACATTTACTAAAACGGTTAAACTTCTTACAGAACTTTTTAGTTCTAAAACTTTACGCTTTCATAAGAGATGAAGTGTATTTAACCAGAAAGGATAGTAAATATTACATTACGTTTGTGTCTGTCGTGAACAAGCATTGCGACAATTTCAACAAATTGTCAGAATTGAATGTGAATAATTTCAAATGTCCAATATTTGTTCAGGGACTTGTTTCAGCTAAAATTAGATGTAGAATTCTCAATAAATTGAAAAATGAGCCAAACCTTACTCTCCAACAATCAGCAGAAGACAGTCAATGATTTGTAAGCGTTCACCAAGATTAAAAAAATATTGAGGAATCTGGCATAGCTCACATACATAAAAAAAACAAAAAAACAATTTAATTCTCCCTCTAAATCAAACTAATCAAAAAAGAAACAAGACACCTTTGTTCCAATTGTGGGTTGCTATATGAGTATAAGGATCAACCTTACCAGAATAAAAAATGCCTAAATTGTATCAGTGTTGGGCACAAAAGCTCACATTGTCACATGAGGAAATAAAGGGTAATAGCTGTGCAAAAAACACAATCAGATGAACAAGACAGGTTAAATGTTAGGAAATACATGCCAGTACAAATCCTAAATAAAAATATTAAAATACAGTTGGATTCTGGTTCAGATTTAATCATAAATTTACACACTTGAAAAACCTTGCTAAGAACTAATAAAATGGCCAAGTCCATGACAGAGGAGAAAAATCAAGTTTAAGAGAGAACTTATCACTAATGTAACTTTTCAAGGAAGGACATTAAAACTAAAAACGTTCATTTTAAAGAATACAGAAAATTTATTAAGCACCGACTGGATGGAGAAATTAAGTTGTGGGACATACCAATTAATTCATTTACCCAAAAACTCAAAAACCTGACCACCAAGGCAAATAATCTAATAAAAGATTTAAAAGAAACTTTTCTGGGCGTTTTTTCTGGGATCTTGGTAATAAGATGACAGCAAAATTTGAGTTAAAGGAGGACATCCAGCCAACGTTTAAGAAAAAAAAACCACAAATAAATGAAGAACTTGAAAGACTAGAAAGAACCGATGTCTTGTCAAAAATTGTGTACAGTCAATGGGCTTCACTGACCATCTTTGTGAGGAAGAAGTCAAAGAATACCTTAGTCTGTGCTGATTTCTTGATGTGGCCTAATGAGGTACTCAAAGACTATCATTATTCTTTACCTAGACTGAAAAAAAAAGTTCACAAAACTAAATAGAGGGAAATTTTTTTCAAAAATTGACCTCAGTAATGCGTATCTTTAAATACCTGTGGAGGAAGAATGTTCTAAGTTGCTCTGTATCAACACCCATCATGGGTTGTACAAGTTTGAACATCAACCATTTGGGATAAAGGTTGTGCTGGCAAATTTACAACAAGTAATGGACACTATGCTGAGTGACCTTGACTTTGCAGTTACAGATTTGGACAACATTAATGAACAGTTAAAAAGAACATGTTCATAAAGTCTTCTCAAGAATTCTGGAGTACATTTTCAAATTAAAAGAATCCAAATGCGACATTTTTATGGAGGATTAAATACTTGAGACACATTATTGATAAAGATGCCATTAGACCAGATCCAGAACGGGCTACAGCAATCAAGAACATGCCAGCTCTCAAAAATATCTCTACCTTACAATGTTTCTTAGAATTGGCAAACTACAACTAGGTGTTTATACACAACTTATGTGCTTTGTTAAATGAACTTTTGAAAAAAGACAAGGACTGGGAGTGGACACCTGAATGCCAAGAAGCTTTTGTCAAAATAAAGAAAGTCTTGACATCAGACTTGTTTCTCACCTACTATAATCTAGACCTGGACATTATAGTTGCCAGCAACGCCAGCTTGTATGGCATTGGAGTATGTACTATGCACAAGATGCCAGGTGGATCTCACAAACCATTAGCTCATGCATCAACACTTCTTGCAGAAAAAAAATATTCAAAAATTGAGGAGGAATTTTTAGGGAATTTTTTTATGCAGTAACAAAGTTTCACTAGTACATTCACAGTAGACACTTTACATTGCAGACAGACCATAAAACATTACTGTCTTTGATTTAAAAAAAAGTTTACCTGTGCATACAGCAAATAGACTGCAGAGATGGGGAACAATCCTTTTAAATTAGAACTTTAAAAGGGAGTTCCTACCATCCAAAAATCTCTGTCATGCCGACGGACTGTCCAGATTAATCCCGAAACAGAGAATTTTTTGAAGATACTGTGACTGCTTCTCTTCAAACAAAAAGAGAATTTAAAAACACATTATGCAATACAGTAAGGGAACACCCTGTAACTCTCAAACAAATCGAACAAGAAGCTCTAAATGATGAGTTTATCAGGCAAACCAAAACCTAAATTTGAGAAAAGGACAAACAGACTTCAGATATTTTCTCTCTATGCTACGAAGTACTGCTACATAGTGAGTGAGTCATCATTCCCATAACACTACAAAGAAGAATTCTGAAAAATTTCCATGCCAGCCCCTCATGGATTACAAAGATGAAAAGCCTTATGCGCAGCTGTATATACTGGTCAAACATGGATAAGGATATCAAAAACATCATAAAATCATGTAAAGGCTGTGCTTTGGCAGTTAAGGCATTTCCAATCAAATATAGTCTCTGGCTCAAAACAGATCAACCAGAGTCTTGAATTCATATAGATTTTGCAGGTCTGTTAAACGGATTCTACTATCTTATAGTAATAGATAGTTTTTCTAAATGACACAAAGTTCTTAAATGTAGAAATCCCACCTAAGAAGTGACAATCAAATTTCCTACAGGAACTGTTTGCCAGATTTGGGGTAGTCGATTGTTTAGTGTGAGACAATGGGACACAATTTATGTCTGGCAATTTTAATGATTTTTGTGAGATCTTCCATCGCATCTGATCCATATCACCCGAGGTTCAATGGACAGGCCAAGCGTTTTGTTGACACGCTGAAAGGAGCTCTGAAGGAAGGTAGGGGCACACCCACAGAAAAAGCCCTACAACAGTTCCTTCAGGTGTATAGAATCATGTCCAATGACAACACACCATCATCATTACCCCAGCCAAGGTAATGCTTGCACGTAAAATCAAGTCTGTGTTTGACAAGTTACTTCCCAAATAAACTCGGACGAACAAACATGGTACCTACAAAAGAGAGAAAGTTTTTTTTCCAGATGTTTCGGGATGATAAATCTTTCTGGGAAATGGGTACAATTGAGAAAAAAAGTAGGAAATATGGTCTACATAATTAAAGGTTCCCAGTTTACTCACAAACGACTAAACAAAATCAAAAAACACTTGTTGAATGAGGCTTACAGAGGTCCTCCTGAAGAAAAAGAAGTCACAGATGTCATTTACAATATTTTTGATATGTCAATTCCACAAGCGGTCTCAGAACATCACTGTGTAAGGAGAAAAATAAACATGATGGATTTTATCATTGTTAATCCAAAGAGAAAAAAGTATTAAAACTCCTGTGGAGTTGATACTTAGGATGGGGTGTTATGGTAATTTACCCGTGCACACATGAATTCTTCCAACTATAAATAACCAGCATTTTCTGCTTTGTGCAGAAATCTATTCCAGCAGGAATAAACAGTTACGCTGGTGACCTTCTCATTTTGTATATGTTTTGTACTACTGTTCTTTGTTAATATATTTGTTTAACTATTCCTTTTTTGTGCTTTTATTTCTGGCCCCTAACAAAGCCAGAACAATATTGTATATCTTTAGAAAGCTCTTTGAATGCTAATTAATATTCATGTGAGAACTATAATCATAAAATCAACATATATCTTCATTCAAACATGTTTGGTTGAATAATCCGAACATATACATATTTTTATTTTAATCCTCTCAAATTCTCTGATCAACTTTCTAATGTTGATTAAATTAAGGAAGGCACCATATTTTTTCTTCATTTATATGGCCTAAAATGCAAAATATACTTTCACTTTTTAGAAGTTTAACATTTACCAACACTTTTGTTTTTGTCCATTTGTGTTTGCTCTTGCAAAATATACAACTGGAAACAAAAAAGTTCTTGGTCAGACCAATACACGAAACCCAATTTCTGATATTTGGTCATTAAAACAATTTTGTTAAAAGAATCAAGTCAAGAAAGTTTCAGTACCCCTTTGTAAAATGCACACATTCAATTATTTCAGAGAAATAACTAGCTCACCTTGCCTTTCTCATCACAAGATTAGTTGTATAAACAAACTTAAAACACTACTAATATCAAAACTGTCAACACTGTCATTGCATTTTTCCTTTTGCACAAGTCATACTAAAACTCTAGTTTGTGTTATAAAAATTAAAACAAGTATTCATCACCTTCATATTTTCCAAGTACAAATAATTAAAATCTTTTAATGTCAGTTTAAACTAAGGGCTTTCAGTGAAAATCACAATATTAAGACATTTTAAAAGAGGAATTTTTGAAGATGACTGACCAAATTTCAAGATGTCAATGAAAACAAAAAAGAAAAATTTCAAGATGTCAATGAAAACAAAAACAAAAAAAAAATGTTGAGGTAATTTTATGGCAACAAGATCAAGTTTACAGGATGTGATGGGTAAATGGTCGCCATCTTATATTTTTAATTTCATGCATGCACACTTTGTTGACTACACAGTATAGTAGGGTTAGTTGGGCACTATCTGTGAGAAAAAGAACATCATGACACAATTCAATTTGAAAACAGTATGCTGTACTGCTTAACATTCACACTGGAAGCTCCAATATTAACATTTCAGAGTGTTTGGGTGTCAATCTGAAGACAATGCAGAGGATCTGGAAAGAGTTGTATGAGTCTAATGATGACTATGAAGGTATGTCAGCTCGAAAAACTCACTCTGATCATTCTGATAAGAAAAGAATTCCTGAATTTGTTGGCGAGGGCCTCAAACTCAAAATGGAGGTCAAGTGAACACGGTGGCTGCTGGAAGACTATGTCTGGTAAAAGGAGAAACATGCAACACAAGCAGAAGAACCCAGTCATAGCGGTCAGACAATTTCTGTTACCACATCTTCCCTTACATCTGAGCACCTAAATCCCCAGACTGCAACCCCTCTTGGGTGCAATGTTGACCAAGAGATCAACAAAACTCTTTGTAAAACCAAAGATGAACTGAAGGCAAGAATTATGACAGTATTCACCAAGGAAATTGTCCAGAAGAGTTGCAGGAAATTCCAAAGTCATCTGGAGGTTGTGGTTGAAGCCAATGGATATTTTGTTGAATAAATTTACTCAGTATTTCAAGATAATTTTTTTTGTAAATATATCTGTTAAAATGAGATGTCAGTGTTATTTTCATTTTTGCATAATTCAGATGACAATTCATCAATCACACCCTGTACAAACTAACCTTGAGCAAACCTTTCAGTCAGATGTCTTCTACAAACCAGTCATATAGTTGCATAATCTAGCTTACTCAAATCAAATATATATCTACAATAGAATAAGGTCAGAACAGTTATCTCTGATGGCTACCTTTGGTATTGATCGTGTCAGGTAGAGCACAAACAAGGAAAAGTTCCAACCAAGAATAAAGAGGAATGGTGGTGGTTGTTCATAATGATGATTATGAGTTTACTGCTAGTATGGTGGTGAGGTGAATGGAACTGTTCCCTTTCCTAGTCCTTCCAAGCTGTCAGCTTCATTTTCAAACAAATGACACCACATTGGTATGCAGAATTTATGGACGTGTGCACAGATGAGATGATAGTGATGTGGTGAAGTGCAAGGGGAAAGAGAGAGAAGAAAGATAAAAATAAGAAAGCAAGACGGTAGAAGGAAGAGGAAGGAAGAGAAAGAGAGTAATAGAAAATTAAGAGAAAAAATCAAAGAAAAGAATTAAATGAAGAAGGGAAAGAGAAAGTGTCGCACCCAATCATTTTTATTGAAAGTACTAGTGCAGCGAAAGGAAAATCATATCTTTCCAGTTTTATTCTTGCATTCTTCTGGAAAAATCTAATTAGCATAACAGTATACATTTTAAGGAATCAATGTTTGAGTGGGGTTGGCACCAGATGGGTACTGTATTCTTGGTACGAGGGCTGAAACCTTAACCTTGTGCACTGATGAGACTTCTATATCTGGCTTATAAAACTGGCAGAAAATTTATCGACATCTTTGAAATGCACCACATGAGTATGCAACCTATATGAGAGACAACGCCAATGCAGTCTGATGCTACAGGCTTATGTAAAGCTTCTTGCTTGAGGGCAAACAGTGCCATCTCTTGTCAAGACAGGAAGAAATCCAAGTTTTCAGAGCCCTCAGCTACAATCCTGACTAAACAATTTTAAACCATCTTTCACTCAATGTGAAACTAGACAGTGATACATGGTTGTAACAAGATATATAATAAAATCCTGATTAAACAATGTAACAGATCCTGAAATGGACAGGTTTTGTAATGTGTAAAAAACACAAAAACTGAACATTGTTTTTTTTTTTTTTGTATTTATACTTGGCTTGATTCTCGCAATTTTATTCAAAGCAGAGAGACCACTTTCAGAAAGGGATCGGTTTCTTTTATGATCTATACTGAAATCCATTTTTTTATCTATTTAGTCACTCAGTTGACTGCCATACGTGATACGCACTTAAGCAATTATTTCTTTTACAAGACATGGTTGATTAGGCAGAAAATTTTCCTGCAGTAGCTTGCCATTAATTTATGTGGTAGACTGGTTGCTACTCAAGACTATAGAATCCCAAACTGCCCTTCTATTCAACTCATAGCTGGAGGGAGAAGACCTTAAGGATTAATATCTTTCCCAAGGATATTTTGTGCGTAAAAGCAAATTCAACTGAAATTTGAATTTAGCTCTCCGTTTCCTCATTTTGAGGTGATATCCATTAAACCACAGCATACATCTAACTATTAAAGGTCAAAAATGGCAACTTGGAAATTTCTTTAATATATATTTCTAACATCTTCATCTTGACTCTGAATTTTTATTTTATTATTTATTTTTCCTCAATAGAAGTAGATAGGTTTGCCTATTATCCAGTTTACACTTCTCCCAATTCTTTTAAACAGGAGTAGAGGTTTAACTCTGAATTTAAATCTGGAGCCAGAGTCCTTAAGACAATCCGATGTCATGTTTCATTCTGGCAACTCTGGCGATGATGCCATGCTAAATTGGCCTGCTTTTTTCCTGGACAACATTGGTGACGTGGAGAAGGGACATGTGTTGCATGGGTAACTGTTGATCCTTCATAAAAAACAAACTCAACCCAAGCCTGCACCCAGGAGAGGGAACAACTCTTTAGGGTCAGATTTATGGTCTATCGAAACCAGTGGATGCTATACCACAGGTTTAATCTTTGTTTTCTGTTCAGGATTGGATTTCTGATTCTTTCTAAAGTCTACTTCAATTCTATATTTCTAATATCTCCACCAAAGCTCTAAAATTTTATCTACTATTTATTTTTTCCTTAACAGAAGTAGTCAGATATGCTTATCGTCCGGTTCACACTCCCCTTCAGTATTTTGAACAGTAGTGGCAGTTTCCTGTCTTAGGATTGCTTCCTGTTCCTTCTAAATTCTTATTCCCTTTTACTTCAAGTAAACATTATTGCAACTTAGTGACATTATTGACTTGTTTGGGATTAACTGATTTATAAAAACAACAAAAAAAAACAAAAAAAACAAAAAAAAAACAATGTACATTTTGAAATAAGTATCGAATTGTCAAACACTGATCCCTGGTAAAAGATGATTTTGATTTGTACACTGAGCAGTTACAAATAGCCTTGTTTTTGTCTTTCTATTCTATTTTTTATCTCAAGTGAAAATATTTTAGGTTTCAGGAATTAATACAAAGTTTGCAATGAGGAGAGCCATATGGCATCAAACAGCGTTTTTTGGAAGAGAAAAGCAAGAAAAACAAGATTGAGATTTGCAAAAGAGAAAAACTTAATGAAGTCAAATATGTCAAAAACAATCATTTTTCTTCTAGAACCAGATTACATAACTGGTGACACAATTATGCAACAATAACATTTCAAGCAGTTAAAATTCTTATCTAAGTAGTTTCTTTTTTTTTGATAATTCCATTTTTTTTTAACCCAAATATATTGATATGAATAAGAAAATAAATACAAAATAAAAAGAAAATATCAGATTTCTATACAAAACAACAATTTGGGCTGAAAAATAAATACGATCTAAAATTTTTGCAGATTTTCAGAATATAATTATTTTTTTAAATTCATACATTTAAAAATTCCTTTTTGGTAACCTTATTTTCAATCATTTCATACATTATAAAGTGACAGAGACGCAAATTTATTCTTCCCAAAATATTAATTTTCTCTTAAATTATGTTCAATTTTAAATGCCTACAAAATATGGTAGAGAATTTTAACAAGAAAATAATGTAAAATCCATCAGAGTGAGTCTTTTAAATGCAAAAACTGCAATTTTTCGTAAAAGTGAATTTTTAAAAAGTTTAGCTAAAACCCTAATTATTCCAATCATAGTCATGTCCCAAAATCAGCAAAGACTTTTTTAAAGCAAAAAATTGGAAAAAATTCTTGTTTCAAGAACAAAATAAAATCTACATATGAAAATGTTACAAAGTTTTTTTTAAAAAAAAGAAAGAAAATAATATCATAAGTTCCATAGGAATGAGAAATGTTTTGATTGTTTATTTTAAGAAGCGAAGCCAAGTGGAATTCTTGGAATTATGCAAACATATGTTAAACAATTCACACATCTTGCATGTAAATTAGTAGAGTTCAAACTGAAATTAAAGAATTAAAATTTTCTTCCGAATAAATCATTTTTAAATAATAGTTTTCATATAGCAAATTGTTTACAAATTTGACAACATTTATAGTGAATGCCTGGCCAAAAGTAAACCTTTTTTTTCTTCTTGGTGAATGAGAATTAAACAACAACTGTATCATTGTAATATAACTGGTATCTACAAAAAGACATTACTTGAATTCAGTGGAGCTAATACTTGATGTACTTGAAAATCCCTATAAGTGGATGCTTTGCACTTTGTCCTGAGTTTAAAGATGGCTCCAAGACTAGACTTTTTCCTGTTTGATAACAGTAGTGAAAGTATGCTCAAGAATCTCATATTCATAAAACACAATTGCCAACAAATATTTTTTTCGATAACCATTATCATATATATATATATATATATATATATATATATATACATACAAATTTTAAATTTTATTAAATACAAATTACAATACAAAGTATAATAAATACTTAACCTATATTTAAAAAAAAAGGATCAAGCCCAAGTCCAAATACATTTTATTAATATAAATATATATATATATATAGATATTTGCAACGACTCCAGATTTAAAATAAACATATCAATACATCATTAACTTAGTAGAATAATCATGAAAAAGAAAAAAATTTTTTTAACATTTTATTTTGTTAATGAACTTACTACTTCTCTAGAACTAAAATGTCAAACATCATACAAAAAATTTTCAGACAAAAACTTTTCA